>JAAVUC010000372.1:1629-16985 GCA_014898925.1 Fusarium nelsonii
TTTATGCCAAGAGGCAACTATTGAGTTGGTCTAGTGGGGAAAAACCTCGTCTAATTGACCTAAAGTGGTCTGATGAGTATTGCATTAACACCCTTGTATGAGCGATGATTCCACATTTGCTATGGCATTAGTAGCATGTATACTTGAAGAAACCAGGGCAAATTCATTACGTCAGACGGAGACAACAAAGACGTGAAGCAGAGACGGGCAGCCAGGGCTTAGCGTGGAAAAGCGGAAAGAAAAAGAGGGGCAAAGGGTCCTACGAACCTTGACAGGGCTCCGATTGGACATGTAGCACGAAAAGCTTTCCTGAGAACATCATTAAAGGATAGGCTCCGCGCAAATTGGTTGGGCCATATGAGTTAACCAAGGTAAAGCCTAGTAGTGTTACACGTAGTACGTTACAG
This sequence comes from Fusarium nelsonii, assembly GCA_014898925.1. Classification (NCBI taxonomy): domain Eukaryota; kingdom Fungi; phylum Ascomycota; class Sordariomycetes; order Hypocreales; family Nectriaceae; genus Fusarium; species Fusarium nelsonii. Next base: position 2,037 of record JAAVUC010000372.1, read on the forward strand.
ACGAGGGAAAACGAGGAGGCGAGCGCTGGATAGCCGGAATTGGTGGCTAAGTGGATCTCAGTCACGTGGNNTGCCTATCCGTAGCAATAGAACCTATCCCGCATGAAGCGTTCTCCGTCCACCTGTATTCCCGGGCCTGACCCGTGACACCACCACTGATATTTAAAGTCGGTAACAGTTTTGACGGCCGGATGAGCTGTGTTTATGGCAGATGAGTATCTGATAGCCCTGGTTGAGCTGTACGATATCCTCCATTGCTGCTTGATGTTGCCTCCTTCGTCTCGGTGATAGAAAGTAAAGAGAGAAGTGGTCTTATTATTTTCCTCTGATGATTGAAGTCCCCTTTCGTAAGGCTGGGGTAATTTTAAGCCAATCAGCGACTCGGCCCCAGCCCAACCGATTTAAGTCCAAAACCCAAGCGAAATAACCCAATTTATGAGCCGATTACTATTCAATTGCCTCTTAATAGTACCTAGGGATTCCCGAAAACCAAGCGGCTCAAGATTCAGTGTCTTGGTTATATACTATTTATGGCTTGTACTGTCGTTCCGGGAGGATGTTCAAGCAAATGCATGTGATAAGACGATTTATGTGCTGTGCTAGTCTCTGGGCGGGGTTCTATAGTAAGCCCCTGTTTTGATCAGCACTCTACCTCCTATATGTGGAATAGAGTAAAATCAACTCAATACCCTGGCAATAATTAATCCTACTAGGCTTAGAGTGGGTCGATAAAATCAACTCTACGAGAGTTGATTTTGAACTGTAGTACTAGGCGGACTGGAGACCAGGTCGTCGCGGCAGATGTAGCCCGACAAGCTTGCCAGATCGTGGTGGAGTCAAATTGGTGAGTAAGTCCGTGTGGGCGATAGCTTGTCAGGCACACCGTGTCTATCGTCTGTTTGCTCGTCGCGCACACGAAGCTTGTTGGTTCGCTTAGCCGTGCTGGAACATTGATCGGAAGGGTGCTATAAACTTACCCTTTGCAGGCACCGTCAGAGGAAGCTTTCAGAAGGGCTTCCTCATCGTGGCCGTTTTCCCCCAGGATCTTCTTGACGGCCTTCTCAAGCGCCGTAGCGTCGAACCTCCCCTGCAGCTGGCCATTAATCTTGGATCTGTGCCTCTTCTTCTCAAACACCATGTTAGATAGCGACGTGTAGGCAACGATGCATTCGTCGACCGTCATCAGGAGCCGGCCTAGCATGACGACGATCAAGCCGCCGGTGCGAGTGCCGGAAATCATGTCGAAGTAATCGCATGGCGTAGGCGGGGAATCGGGGTCGATAGTAGACATAAGATTTTGCAGAATCATTAGCGAAGACAGCCCGCGAACGCCGCCTCCGTTGGGAACGAGAAGTCGGATGTCATGGCTGGGCATTGCTGTAGTCGCGATGAGCCGCTCAGTGTTGTAGGTAAAGAAGAAGGGCACCGTGGGGTAAGGAATCGTGTACAAAGGTAATGTCGCCGCAAAGACCTAAATGGGGCCGCAAAGGCTTTTGTCTGGCTGTGAAAAAGAAACGAAGGCGTCGCTTCAGCTTCTGCAAGGCAGACCGTGACGGTTACCACCCTGCCAGGCGACCTGAGACCAACCACCGCGATACAGAAGGGAGAGGAAGCACGCCTAGCTAACCGTTACACTGGAACACCCGGCCAGGACGCAATCTAACAGCTAAACAATCTGTGGCTAGCCAGGAGACAATGCTGACTTGGCGCCAGCCACAGCGCGTAAAGGGTCATGGCTGTCCTCCCTATTGTTTCTAGCCAAAATAAGCCAAAGCCGGAAAACTAGGAAGAGCAGCGCCTGTCAGCTCAGTTACAAAAGACATGTTTCATGCCTGTCATATCCGTTCATTGCATTTCTCAATCCGTAAGCATTCTTTCATGTTCTTGTAAAGAGTCAGACACTTTCCAGGCCGGCTCATTTCTCACGTTAACATATATTATGAGTAAGTGGCGCGCATTACTTAGGAACTAGGCTAAGCCCTACTCGATAGTATCCTATTAAAAAAAATAATGAGCAGCCAAGCTAAAAGTTATAAGCTTAAAATTTAATCTAGAATGTCTATCCAAGGTCTGACTTTATTTAGTTCTGTTTATTCATTTACTTCCAGTTTTATTTCTCTTAATATGCTTAGAATCTCTATGTAAACTTTATTTTCACTTTCCTGCCCTGCTCACAGCTCCAGAACTATCACACAGCTAGGCCTAAACTAGGAAAGTTTGCAAAACTAGCCAAGTATATTCCACTACCCCCAAAGAAAGGTTTTAAGCTTGACCACGCAGACAGGAAGTCCTCATTGTGCCTGCGCCCAAACTACGCGCTAAACTATCGGAATAGCTGTAACGGCTATACCCACCAGTCCGGCAACCGCCTTCCCCGGCGCCTCCACCCATTTTACCCACGTCCCCTGTCAAACCTGCATTCAAGCCCCACGAGAACCTTACCTCTGACAACAATCGTTTCCGTTGCAATACCTAGCAGCCATATCTTATCGACAAAAGACATTTCTAAGCACTATGTGGCATATCCAGACAGCAGGGAGTTGTCAGATTATGCATAAATGTGGCCAAGGAAGCTCGCATGTCTACATGCATGACCGCTAAAGGGAACTATTGCTCAGCCTTTTGCCCCAACTGAAGTTGGCGGAATAACAACCGGGAAACCTTGCGATTCAAGAAGATAGCATCCTGTTTCCTAGGGTGTCAAAGCGGTGAGATTGGTGCATGGCATATTGTCGAATCACGGAGTTGTAATGAGTAAGACAGCATAAAAGAGGTAACATCGCTAATACTGTTAGGAAGCAGGGGGAACCGACGATGCCCCATAAGGCAGAATTGAGTAAGCCGCCTCACCTGCCGCTGCCCCGCCTTGAAAGGAAAGTAAGCAAATAGCAAAGGCGGATTCTACTACTCCGTAAGCCTCGTCGTGTATATCTAAGAAGCCACAGCAGCCGCAAATACCGATAGTTTCTGCTACAGTGTGATGCAAGAAGTTTAAATCCAGGCGTAAGTACCTGCTTCCTTGCTAAACCCATTGGAAGCTATCCCTTCGCTTTGTATATGCCTGATCGAGTTAGCTAGCTGCGTACTTAGAACAGATATCTAACCAATATAGCTAATTAGGCTTCTGTCAGGTATAGATTGACAAGGCAGATACTTCATCTTAGATTCAGACTTATCGGAAAACACTGTATGTGCTGCAGAGGTAGGCGTTGTCTGGTTCCAGGTAGATCTCTCTAGTGACATTCAATCCAAATCTCACGCCGCGTGATTTGAACCCAACCTGCCGATAAATAAGGGCGAGCCTGTAGGAGTAAAGTCTTTTAACCGTCCCACGTTTACGCATAAGAAACGCAAATACCACATGGCTATACGAAAGAGAGATAAGTAGCAAAAGATATATAACTATATAATAAATTATAATGCGAATAAGTCGATTATCTTTATGGCTATAAGTATTATATTCGTTCGGTTTCCTCTGTAAGGTATTGATAAGGTAGCAAGAAGATGCATTCTGGTTGGGCTTGCACCAGAGCCGCGTTCTGGCCAACACTGAACTGGAGTATCCTGGTAACGCACGGTGATGCGCTAAGGTGTCTCAGTGTCATACGACAACTAGCCGCTTCGTGCTCAACAACGGCACCACAGCTTCACCGAGCCATTTCCTCGTCGTAACACTCAACAAAGTTGCATACAAATAATAATCTGACAGCCATGGACCGTTCAGCCTCCTACCTAGCCCAATTACTTTAAGTAGTGCTACTGCTTAGCCATTGTCGTTCTATGGATTTTCTGAGCATTTCCCGTCTTGAATATGCCAATCTGTAAAATTCGCTTTCTCTCCCAAAAGCTTCTCTAAATACAAACAAAGATTTTGTGTCTCTTTCAGGCTTTACAATGGTTTCAATCGCCAGCGGGCTGTGGTGGGACCACTCAAAGCCAACAATCTTAGCCGCCACTCTCACATTGCCCCTTGACTACGGCAATCTCCTCCTCTCAGGCCTAACCATCCTCGTCACCGTCGCCGGATCAAGCTTCTGGAACATCGTGGCCTTCTTTCTCCACAATTGGAAAGCGAAGAGCGAAAGTGCTAGTGCCATCGATCTCCAGCATCTGGTCAGTCTGCGGAACTCTGCCAGTGCTACCCAAACACTATGGGAGGCTTTCAAGATCCATCAAGCGTGGTCGAACAACCGCCCAAAACAACTTCTCAAGAAGACGTGTGCTGTGGCAATTCCAGCATTGCTCGTCTCAGCAGGTTTCGCCGCGGCCGCGATTTTTACCTCGAGAGTGGCCAACAAAGCTCACGGCACCGTTATCGCACGCGCGCAGCCAGACAATTGCGGATTGTGGGTCTTCAATATCACCAGCGTGAAGGACATGCCCGCAATAAGCGCGATGGGAGCAAAAATGCAAAACGACACCCGACGGGCCCGCAGCCATGTCGCCAACTTCTACGCCAACACTAGCAGCTCGGCAGCTCGATCAGTATTCATACGACCAACTCTTCCATATAACATTAGCAGTTCAGCGCCTTGCCCTATTCCGGCCGCTGACCGCTGTATTATGGGCCCCAACAAAGCGTTTAGTATCACGTCAGCCTTTCTAGACTCACACGAGATGCTGGGAATCAATGCTAAACCCGAAGATCGGATTAGGATACAGCTGAGCTTGACCTGCTCTCCGGTATACACCGACGACCTCATTCAGGAAACTGGACCTGCAAACAGCTCTGTTGTGAAGTATTTCCTCGGGCCGATGCAAGGTCTTACAAATTACACTTACAAGTACAACAAAGCAAGAGGAAACAATACTGGAGTCGGCTATTTAATAGAGTATGTGACCCCAATTATCCTTTCCCAAATATCACATGAAGCAAGATAAAATAACGTTTAGTGTTCTTGCTTATGCTGACGAATTTAAGGTCGCTTCCTACTTTTGGTAGTAGCACTTTATCGCTTGACCCTTCGCTTTGGAAGCCAATACCGGATTTCAACCGCACCGACGCTGATGTTAGTGTTCATTTCCTAAGTCATAATGACTTGGCGTACACGGCTCCAGTTTATGACCCATGGTTTTCTGCCAACGGAACCCGCAATGCATCTGGACACGGGATCACTATATATGCCCCTGATCGTGTCGTCGACACCATGGCTTGCGCCGATCAATATGTTTTGTGCAATCCGTCGACTGCATCATGCACCTCTCCATCCGGCGTTCATAACCAGATAGAAAACATAAAGTGGAACAGCTTAGGCTTTAGCGCAACCCAGCTCTTTACGGCGAGTCGTATTCTCAGTTCCTTACTCCAGTCGAATACATATAACACTGTAGCAAGGCTCGGTACAGGGGCGCTGTGGGCTAACAACATGGTGGTCGGACCTCTCTCCTATGGTCTGCCGGAAAATCAGTGGCACACTGAGGTCATCGGCTGGTTTCAGACCAACCTTGCCATGTTACAAGGGTACTTGATCGATTTTGTCTCCAAACCAGCTGATCTAGGTCCCTTCGGGTACATTCAACCGTCCGTGGGCCGGGATCAACCGAATCAATGCACTAACCAGCTGGTGCAGGCCGCCGGTGAGGTGCAGAACTTCAGTGTTTGCGGCGTGATGGTCATCGTGTGCGTCAGCGCTGCTCTGGTGCTACTAGACTCTTTGCTCGAGCGGGTTGTTGACTTTGTCGACGCGTTCTTTGAGCGCGATTTGATCGCCAGGAAGGCGAGGCAGGCCAATTATAAGCTACACCTTTTACGAATGGCATTGGGAGGGAATGAGTGGGAGCTTGGACGATGGGATGTCCCGGTGTCAATTGGCGCTGCACAGTTCAATAGACCAACCGGCACGAAGGAACTTGTGTCCTATAAAAATTCGAAATCGGGAGAAGAAACGGAAGGCGTTCAAGCATGTGAATGAAGGTCTAGAAAAGGGGTGATAGTGGAGAGGCGGCGGGGAACATATTCTCGGGGGCAAAAGGATCGCTACGTGTCAACGGAGGAGAATGGATGGCGGCTTAGGGACGTAGTGGGCATGTCACAGGTGAGCCAATATGTTGTGCACTTTGCGGCACCAGATGACGGTCAGGGCATGAATGCAGAGTTTGCCCTAATAACAGCATCATATAGACCCTCCTTATTAAAGATGCATATTGCCAACGCTGGCAGATTGGCGCCCTGGGACATGGTTTGACGGTTATTCACGTCTATCCATCAACAGATGCAGCGCCAAACTCCTCGATCACTCCTTCTAACCTAATCTTTCCTCCCTCATAGGTGAAAATCATTGGCCCCGATAATATAGCATCTTCTCTCCGTGCTCTGTCTTATTAGTGAGTTGATGCAACGTTGTAACTCTCATCCTGAGGCACTAATCGCGACTTAAATCTCAAATGCTCTAATTGCTGTATATGCTGTCTCCTAGCTCTATCTTGCGGCAGGTTTAGTATTAACTGTTTATCGAGAGAGCGTTCTAGCAACTCGATCACTGAGAATTCTAATAATGACAACTGTGCTGTTACCGATAGTCTCATATCTGCATCGCTCGGCTCTATTGAACCTCTCTATCCCGTAGATATACCGTTCACTGATTTCCCTTGGTTTAAAGATCTTGGGAAGTTATCTCCCGAAAGAGGATTGCAGAGGCTACTGGAAAGATGTAACATTTAAGCTTATTGTTTTCCTATGAGAAGTCGCAGCAAATTAAATCGCATTATTGATACTCTTTACCTAGTCGATAGCATCAACGACTTCGCTATTCTCCTTGCTCAACCAGTCGGCAACATATGACAGACACCAGTATTCTGAATCCCACGGCCGAAATTATAGTAGCTCAAACAGTCTTCAATAGCGCGACAAAAAGACACAGTAACCAGTGTCGTTGATCTTCATAAATAGAAGTAAATGGCACAGCTTGACATTTCCAGACATCTTGGACTTCTTGTGGGAAATCCAGGATTAACAATGTATTGACCCTTGGAATAACCTACTGATATTATATTAATTTCATCTAAAAATTCAACTTACATATGTATTACTTGGAGTTATAATAACTCTAAGAGTAAAGTATAGCCCTTTTGTTATCAAGGCATTTACGAAGTATTTATAAACAAGTTAGAAAGTCTTTATGTATATCTTTTAAGTGAAGGGGGCTCAGAACTGGGACTTCAGCATTAACGGGCTGCGTTAATGCCTTACTGCCCTCGTAGGAATGCTACGCCACCACTGGTCAGTTGTAAAACCTTGTTTTATGCCATATAATTTCAGAGTTGAAGTACCCAGCAACTTAAGATGAGCTTCCAACCCAACTTTCAACTTTGTTTCGTTGGTGAACCATTAATCATGGAAGGCGAACATGTCAACTTCTACACACCACAGATTGGCGTATTTTAATATCAGTTTGTCTACTGGGGTCTAAGCCCAGAAAGCAACAGTATTTGGCTCCTCCGTATCAAACCACCAACCTCGCTAGACAAGATCAAGGCAGACAAGATCGAATGCGATCTTCTTGATAACATATCACTGGACTCCTCCAGGGGCAAGTATACAGCCTTGTCGTGCTGTGCAGGAAATCCGTAGGATATTGAAACATTTATCATCCATGGGTTTGCATTTAATGCCTTTGCAAATTTGGGCCACGCACTCCGCCAAGCCCGGCACTTCTGAAGGGAGCAGTGCGAGAATCGCGAGCTTCTTCTATGGGCTGATCAGATCTGTATCAATCAAAACAACCCTTCGGAACGTTCCAACCAGGTCAAAATAATGGGAACTATCTATTCCACTTCAGAACAAGTCCTCGTCCCTCTGTCGACCAAGCACGACATAGGGGGAGGTTTTAAATGGTTTTATAACCCTAAAGCTTACCACTATATGAGACCATCTTGGGATTCGCCTTCTGTCAGGCGTGACCAGAATGGTTTCCATCTGGGCTTGAATGTTTTCATTCGAGGTACTCTGACTAGTTTTTAGTGGGCCCGAGCATGGATTCACCAGGTGTTTATCTGTTCTATGAAGTAGTGATGGTAGTCGATATGAGAATCAATACACGGAAATAGCTCGAAGATAGATGCATAGGTGAGAATGAACAGGGGGTAGGCGCCAATTACGAATAGAAGAGTAGGCTGTCGACGCAAACAATGACTGTCAGGGCGCGGCAACTATCGTAACATCCATGGGATCCACGGCGAGGCTTCTGACAATAAGAAAGACATATATATGATTTTTTGATGCCTTGAGGTAGATCGAATTTGGTTTAATACCAATTAGAGAAAAGGACACCGCAATCAAGAATTCTGGAGCATATGAAGCTAATTCGACCGCCACGTCAAAATAGCATCAACACGCGTCGCGCGGCCTATCATATTAATCAAAGTTGCATAGGCACCAAGAGGATGAGATACTCTCTATGGAGCCACATTTAACCAAAGAAGAAAGAGAAAGCTTCATGCCTGCCTCCTTCCTATAAATGAATCAGATCAGATACAGAGGGCAAGTTATCAGTTCAGTTCAGATTTACGCCCTAATCTGATTTGATTGATCTGACGGCAGCCCTGGTCGGGACCTAAGACGAGGAAACGCGGATGGCGGCGGTACCGACGGGCTGCTGGCAAGACTGCCTTCCAAAGCGGCCTCGGATATTATATGCCATGGGCCATGATTAACAGCATATGTGGATGGCTTGAAATTGAACAGCCAAGATATGTTTCTGACAATCCAGGGGTCCAGGACCAATCAGCTCGACTGACCCCTGTAACACCGCTACTTCTTGGAATGCCTTCGGAAGGTCCTGTTCGTTACCTAGGTCAAGCAGGATGTGGTTAAAAATCCCTATATAGCGTGAGGTTATCTTGAACCTCTATAGAGGCATGAACTTAATGACTGAATGCAGGGGGGACTGAATACCTAGGGAAGGGGAGCTCTAATAGCTCTTGATTGTATTTTCCTTATAAATTCCTAAGTAAATCAGCAACCCGAGCCATACATACACTTGTACAACCGAGAGCCCGTCCCACTTGTTGATCTGCGAGCGGTTAGAAATGGCCGAGTTGTAGCTATCAATAACGCCATTTTGTATAAGATGAGAGACCCAGCTTTCACTGTAGTAGACCCATGACTGTATGAGGGATATAGGTGTAAAAAGCTGGAATAGCTCGAGTGGTGTTGGGGGCAGGATATTGATGTGAAAGTCACGATCTTCTACGTTGAAAGGAATGAAGCTTTAGCCGGCTTCTTCAGACGGGTTGATTATTGTTCCGGCGGGATCTAGGCCCTTTTGCTTAGCAGTGAAGCCAAATGTGAATCCTGGAAATCGGGCCTCACGAACACGGGTATTGATAGAAGTAGATCGTGATTGAAAAATAATATTGTGTCAATAAGTAATAGTATACTTAGGTTATAAAATGTAACGTTCAAAAATATGTGTTAAATTCGGAAAGTCTCTGCCGGGGAAGTACCGGCGGCTGTTTACGGAGCAGGGTAAGCGACATAGCGTTGACAGGGGTAAGGAAAGAGTCAAGTGAAAGAGGATTTCATTGAAAGAGGCGAAGGTGATTGGCAAGAAAGAACAGCCAGCAGCAGACAAAGAAAGTTCAATAGGAGACGAGATTCTTCTAAGAGAGGCACCTAAGAAATACAGGGTGATGCGGGTCCAGCGTCAGTAGTTTATTATTGTAATTTTGATGGAAGTGCCCTAAAACGGACTAAGCATGGCGCATGCCATATGCAAAGCCAGAGCCGAAATCAACCCCGCCAGGCATCAGCCATAACTGAATCTAGGTATTTCGGCGTCCGGGCTACGAAGACCCGTATTATAACCGACTTACAATCACTGACTTCTTATAAGAGCCAGCTCGAACGATCCTCATCATTTTTGTCCGGCCGTGCATGGAGTTAAATCCACTTGGGATTACTGAGACCTATCTAAATGCTGTTGGTGAGTAGGAAGGGCAGGGATCATCCCAGGATCGGCAGTACACCGGGCATACGCCACGTTAAGTCCATTTTGGGGCACTCTCAATAAACCTACAATAATAAGTTACTGACGCTAGACTTGCACCACCATATAACAAAAGAAAATAGGAAAGTAGCCATAAAAAGTAAAGATAAAAAGGGATAGAAAGAGATAAAAGATAGAGGTAAAGAGAGGTACTGTATAGTGCGATAGAGTTAGCCGGCCTAAAACCCTTTGTATTACCGACCGGTTTGGGAAGTTTCTGAAGCTGTTGGGGGAAAGAGAAAACAACCTCGGTCTATTGACGTTTCCTGTTTTGATGTAAACCCTGTCGAATGCTTAAAAACGGCTTGCTTGACCGGCTGCAGCCACAATAATCGTTACGATGGAGTAAGTAAGGCAGGCTTCCGCACATGCTACTCCGTACACAGGGGCTTAATAGCAGGCAGCTGACCACATAGCTGATGCACAGGGCCATCGGGCGTGCAATGGCACTTATCACAAACCAACAAGTGCAGGCAAGCAATTCGAAAACACGGGTATAAATGGGCAATCATTGGCTGTTGGGCGTTCCTCGGTTGTGAGGTGACTGGCTTATCTACCCACCATGTCAGCATGAAGTCGTCGTTAGGCACAGCAGCCCGCTCCGCGGAGATTGATGAGCCCTGACCAGATGATCTGTATTACCGATTTGCCCTCAAAGAAGAAAATCCCCTACTGCATTACAGGTGTTGGCTGTGGCCGAGCTTTCTCTCTTGCCTTATACGATAAATATTGACGAGTTACTTCGTGTACGGCAGCTGGTAAGGTGGATGAAACCGGCAAGATGCAACAGGTTTTCAACCCATATTGTCCAAATGCCATTAAACCTTTGCTGCTTAAAATATAAACCTGCGACATTGCCAAAGCAGTCATGCACTTTGCCAGCTGTATTGCACTTTGCCAGCCGTATTGCACAATGCCTTTGTCGAGCTGAGGTGGCTAGGTGTAAGTTTGTAGGGGCAGCTCGTCAAATGCCGTCCGTTCGAAGGAGGTCTAAGCGTTAATTATTGATCTATTGACCCCCCTGTGACATTCAAGCCTGGAAGGGGACGTCATTCCGTTATTGCAGCCTGATGGTTCTTGGCATTGTGGATGGTGGACGATTCTCTTAAGTAGGATTTTGATTGCAACAGGTGTCCGCGATCACACAATAAAATCTGCCAAAGAAAATAGAACAACGGTGGACTGCCTTCCATTTCCAATCGCTAATTGAAGCGAGGCTAGAACGGAAAAGACTTAGGAAGAGAAGTGGGGCTTTCTTTGTGTAGACCGGATCAATGCGGAGGGATCGTAGATAGTTTAGCGTACCTACTAGCCCTATGAGGTTAGTCCTCTCGGACGGATAAAATTTCATTCATTGAGTTCACGAATTCATTCCGCCTACATCGTTATAGAAATTCTTTTGGGTTAATCAATAGCTTCTCAATCAGTATCTATGGATATACCGGCGGGGGCTCTCAACTCGTATGTTGATACCAGCTTTAGGGCAGTCGAGAGGAGGCCCGTGACGCCAGTCAACTATAATAAAAGACGGCGTCAATCGATATGGCGATGTGAGCTGTGTAGTATAGCAATTTGTAGCTCGAGAGATTGCTGGTACTTCTGCCATTGCCTAAAATAAGGGGGATTAGGTACCGTCGATCTAAGGCATTTTAATTGGCTGTACCCCCTTGCCGTGACTTGGCGGAAGGTCTCCCAAAGCTTAAGGATAATCGCCCACGAAACGCCGTAATATCCGCAAGATTTTCATTCACACGTCACTGCAGCCCGTGCAGGCCAACTGGCGCTTGTAGCCCAGGGCAAAATAGAAAGAAAATCCATATCACAGTCCCGGGCCCTGAAAAATAATCTACAATGCCTTTCCAGGACCACGTCATCAGCAGATGAGTCATCCCCAGAGGGAGCTCATGCTTACTAGGTATATCGTCTGCAAGCCACAATACGCATTGCACCGCGTTGTCTCAGAGATAGACTAGGCAAGATCATTACTAGTACAAACTAAGCTGGCACTCGAGAGGTGGATCTTGGACAGAAATTGCCGCAGAAGCGATGGACCTCACGTAAGCCCTACCGCCTCCTTTTTCAGTCTCGCGATGGCTGCGAAGATCGTCCTAGTCTTGCCTCTACCACGCCACCAGGAGGTGTCGGCCCCTGAAATATGGTCGATTTCGCCTTTACGTCTGCCATGTCTAAATTCGAATCAACGCGAACGTCCAGTTGCAGTTACTGGCGGCTCGTCACCTACCCGACTACTTGCCCGAGCCAGGCTCTCCCGGTATGAACGGCGGTGCCTGCGCTACTGGCCACATTATGATGGGGAGAGCCTATCTACAAACACCCATTAATGTCCCTGAGCCATACTGCTTAAACCAGGCTGGGACGGTGAGACTTCCCATTAGACGACGGGCGGGATCGATGAGAGAACTACATGGACTTACAGGACACCGTACATTCAGGTTTGTATCCCCAACGCCACGTATTTTAGCTTGCTGACGATGTCACTCGTATCGATATCCTTGTGGCACCGTCGGAAAAATGTGGCCTCAAGCGAAATACATGTATAGTGTTGCAGCCCCGGCCTGATTCTTTAAGTTTTCCTTTATGTCTTTTTTTAATGCCTTTGTATAGATCAAAGGAGGGTAGCAGCAAAAGACAGCATTGCATATCAAAGTCTGTCACAACGGGTGATAGACTCGTTCGATCATAGATACCCGGCGTAACATCTGCCTGCAATCGTAAGTAGAGCCTGGGCCAAGTGCTATAAGTGTAATACCCATCGTCTTAAGTCTGACGTTCACAGAACCACCATGTCTTTCTACACTGAAATCGGAGGCGATCCCAAACAGCCATGCATCAGGCTACTTACGCTTTTCCATGCAAAGAATATAAGCGATCCGATCAAATGCCGCCTAGACGTTTTCGGACTGAGCGAGCACCTGCCTCCGTATGAAGCTTTATCCTATTGTTGGGATGGTAACGATCAGTGTCGGGAAATCAGCTGCAATGGTGAATGTTTTAAAACCACCGAAAATCTTTTCCTTGCGATGGCGCACCTACGAAATGACAATTCCGACCGGTTACTGTGGATTGATGCTATTTGCATCAACCAAGCTGATCTCGAGGAACGCAAGTCTCAGGTTCTCCTAATGGGAAAGATTTACGGTGAAGCCACCAAAGTTGTTGTTTGGTTAGGGCCAAACACAGACTCTGATGGCGTCAACCATGTGTACGAACTCGTGGAGAAGTATCCAAAATTCCAAATGGTGAAGGCAAGCCGCCAGATGAAGCCTTTTATGGATATGAACTTTCCTAGGTCAAACGCCTGGGATTTTGCAACCGACGGATTGAAGGAATTCGGAAACCCTTGCGAACATAAAGTCGCGCAGCCACCTGCTCTTTCTCTCCAGGTCATGGAAGGCATCACTTCCGTAATGCGACGAGCATGGTGGACAAGAGTGTGGACTATCCAGGAGCTGAACCTGTCCCGGGAAGCTGTTTTCATGTGCGGCAATCTGTCAGCTCCGTGGAGTGCGTTCAACGCCGCATTGAGAATGGCCTTCATGGCATACTTTCGACAGGAGAATCATAACCTTGTGAACGAAGACTCGGACTTCCGCCTAGAAGCAGCCACTGCTATTGCTTGTTCACGTCTGCTTACCGGCCGACCGAGGGAAGAAACCTTGGGAGGGCCTAGAGAGCTCGGTGACCTACTCATCAGTTACAGATGGTTGGCGGCCACAGACAAAAGGGACAAAATATACGGACTCTTGCCTTTGGCTGAGTCAACATATGGTATCGAACCAGACTACGAAGTCTCGACAACAATTTGTTATATACGTGCGGCTTTTGCCATTCTACGCGGGAGTGGTACCTTGGACCTTTTCCGAGCCTTGCGAAGACCAACTTGCCTTGACAACGCGATGGATGATCTTCCTTCGTGGGTTCCTAACTGGAGTGACGACTTTTCTAAAATTTCGGAAAAGGACAATAAAACGTTTCCAACATTTAGGCCAATGGCATGTGAAATAATGGTTGAATTTCTTTCGCTGGCGGCCGGCCCAGACATTTCGTATCCGCGGTTCCAAGCATCAGGGCGAACTACGAGTTCACCGCGACTTCGGAACCAGGATAGGACATTGGTCCTCAAAGGCTTTATACTAGACAAATTGAGCGTTGTGGGAGGTAACATGCGATATCCGCACCCAGGGCCTGGCAAACCAATTAAAGGGTTTTGCAAAGAAAAACTAAGACTGATGAGAAATGACTTGGAGATAGTCATTGGGCTCGGAGAGCTCTGGAGCACGTTGAAGGGCTGGAAGGAGCTTGCTTTTGGCTGTGAAAACCTCCAAAAAGGGTCAGAGGAAACGCGAGAGGACGCTTTTCTGACGACGATCTGCAAAGACCAAATCTCTGTTAACATTGATCGGAAAGGTTTCCTTAGCCAAACTCGCACGTGCATGAAATTCTTGCTCGATGATTCAAAGACAGATGCGACGCTAAAGAAGCTTGGCCTTCAAAACAGAAATCCACGTTGGTATTACTGGGCGATTGGAAAGGCATATGATCGCAGGATGGATATGGACAACCATATGTCATGGCTCACAGCTCTTTTCCATTTACGGTGGGCAGTCGACTAGCGGATGGCGAGGACAAAGAGTGGATACCTCGCGATAATTCCCGAGCCTAGCAAAGTAGAGGACCATATTGCGCTCCTCGAAGGCGGTAAAACCCCTTATGTACTACGCAAAGTCGGGGAGCAGTGGAAGATTCTTGGAGACTGTTATGTTCATGCAGTTATGTTTGGTGAGTCTTGGAACGAGGAAAGTTGTCATGAGATAGAACTTATCTAAGGCTATAGTTTAGAAGCATTCTTTTAATAAATTTGCTCTGTTACTATTATTTAGCATACTACTTGTTGGCTAGCCGGGAGGGGGTCCAACTAAGGAAGCTTAGTTAGGCATAAAAG
>JAAVUC010000373.1:4827-24778 GCA_014898925.1 Fusarium nelsonii
ACTAGTTTATCCCTTGGGAATCATATAACCGTCATAAAAGATCATAACCACAACCACAATCCCCTTGAGCACTCTAAAGTATATACAGTCTACTCATAAGCGCTTTCATAAACTTAGCTCATTAGATATTAATAAAACGTCTTTATAATAATAACCCTCACCTGCATTATCTTTCCATTAATAAATTAAGATATATAACATAGCTTTATGTTACTCAGACTGTGTCCTGCGATCCTACTAATATAACAGAATGGACTAATTTATCCCTTAGGAAACTCCAACTGTTACCTTGTTCTTCTTTAGGTAGAGTCTAAACAGGGGTCCCGCCTGCCCCCTTATCATTTCTGAAGTTATAATTAAGTCCATTTCCCCCACCTACCTAGCAAGAGCATTATTGTTGAATACTAGTAAAGATGAGACCGGTTAGCCGGAGGACCAAGCTACCGGTCAGAGGGCTGTCTCAACACTGTAACAACCCCTTAAATAGGTCATTACTAAACAGATAGAAATAGGGTTCCAACCCAACCATCAGACAAGAGAAGCAATATAGATATTCAACCCCAATATCTGACAATTATCATAAGTAATCTCAATTCTTCTAGTTTAAATTCCTTCCTTATAGAGCACGCCAATCTCAGTAATCACATTACGACTATAACATACGTTCTATATAAAGAAGCATCTTGCTATCAGTTATATAGGTAGATAACTGAATTCCGGTCGAGATGAACACGTGAAATGAGCTTAGCTGCTGGCCCCTCCTTCCCTCTCCAAACAACCCAATAAGCTCTTCAGTTGATCTTTACAATTAAATCCAAAGTTCAGCATCCACAGAAAGGCCGGGAGCTAAGTAACGTACTTACTCGTCAGTCAATCCAATCTAACGCCGAGACAAGTTGCCCTGGAAGTCGGCGCGAGGGAAGCAAATAGAACAAAGCCGCAGACTCAGTGTCAGCTAAACCACTTCCATCCACCCTAGTCTCCTTCAATCCACATCGCTAACTGCAATCACATCTAGACGATCAGATCGCTAACCGTCTTACCCTAATAAGCGTGCGGAGGGTCTACTACATGACAGGCCTCAATATCATAGATCACAATGTCGTGGCAGCTATCAGGACCCTCGGCAGCGACAAGAAGGCCTGGTAAGCAGGCCTAACCTTGAACTCCAGGATACAGAAGGATCGCTGACGTGGATGAAAGTTAGGTCTGACAGTTTGTACCCTGGGGTACAAGGCTTTGCCTACTATATAGAGGAAGGCAGAGAAGAGAAATCCTACTAATGGACTGAGTATACTTATAGTCGAACCTAAGACTAGGGTTGCCAAAAGAGAGGTATATGGGCCACCAAAAGTGGTATTAGGTACTACTACCAGTGGTAATTGATATTGTAGGGTGCGAGAGTCCTCAGAGGCCAGCTGTTCCCGGTCAAGGTCACGGTGCGAACAGGACTGTGGAGAAGGAACTACTACAACTACTACTACTAGTTATCCAGAAGCCATTCTGGAAGCTGTGAAATAACTTGTACGCTGGTTTCGACACCATACTGCCGCTCGTCTCAAGCCGTACGCACCTAATACGCTTTCAAAGTCCGAAATACATCAGAAATTGGCGCCTATTATCATTTCCGTTATACATGTCCCAACCTTGAACCCGTTAATGCTTCGTCCAGGCACAAATGGAATTGAATGATTCGCTACTATAAGCTTTCATCCATTTCTGTTCTCTCAATTGTTGTAAATCTAAGAATAAATAGAGAAGTATTCCTTTCGTAAACTTCATTCTCCAGTAAAGCTGGATTGATCCTAGCTCCTATAGAGCACAATGGTCGACGCAAAAGCATTCTTGTTGTCCGAAAACGTCGCAAGATCCTGGCCATCCTCCGTAATCATATTTGTCGTGCCAACAGTGTTGAGATTGTAGATTGAGATCTTTGAAGACGATTCCATGGAAGCAATCTTTGATTGACAGTCGGAGCCTTGGGCTATGGTAACACAGGCTAAAAAACACACAGTTAGCACAAATTTGGGTACGTTTCTGGGACCAAGAAAATGATGACTTACAATCGCCAACCCATTCATCAAAGAATGAGTACAGACCAGCTCCGTAGATGAGGATATCCGAAGAGTCCTTGATACGGAGACCCCATCCAGACTTCAGATCGTTCGGGAAAGAAGGATCGTTGTAGTCACTCTCGATCTTGAAAGGAGCAGGCACGATGGGGGAAGGTTGGTAATAGGCAGATTCTGTTTGAATCTGACCCATGAAGATGTTCTTGGTGTTGACCAGATTGTACTGGTACAGCACATGATGCTCCGAGGCGGTGCCATAGAGCCAAAACGTACCCTCGGTGGATTCAATGAGGAGCCCGCGGCCCGTGTAGATGTCAAGCTGGCCACTGCCGTCAATATCATGATCCGCGGTCCACAGCCAGCAGTTCTCCATGTAGAGGCCTGAAGCGGACTTAGTGACGTGCATGCTCATGAAAGCAGCAATGCATCCCTCTGGCACATCGGTCCTACCCGGCTTCTTGAAGCACTGATCGCCCTGTAGATCAGATCCGGTGAACCCACCGATGCGGGTGTGCACATCCCACATTCCGGAAGGATTATTGGCCTCGGAGGCCAAATTCCACTCAATCAAAATGGCGCCTGCCTGGGAGCCCAGGGTCGAAAGTATGAAATCCGAGAGCTCGACGTGACCCCGCAGACCAGATGAAGCGCCGACTTGGAGCACAACACGGGGCGAGTCTTGACTGGTAAACTTGCTGCCGGCGGACATGATGGTAGGGAAAGCTTCTCCTGCAATCTTGGCTCCGGGCGGGACTGTGATCGTGTCTGTAACCTTGTAGATGCCGTAGTCGAGCCAGAACAACTTGCCGTTTCGAGTGGCGGAGTCGATACCCTTCTGGAGTGCAGCGGTGTCATCAGTCTTGCCATCACCAACGGCCCCGGCTGAGCGTGCAGTCACTATGTCGTTCACACTGAGATCAACGTACTGAGGCTTCGAGATGGTACGGTAGTTTGAGCCGTCAAGAAGAGACGCCGGGCGATCGTTGGCGGTAAATTCAGCTTCAAAACGCTTGGGGCCAATGGGAGTGTACTCGTGGCCCGTGCCCCAGGCTTTGATGGTAGTATCTCCTCCAGAAAGCAGAGTTCCACCGGGTCCCTTAACAGCAACAGGCACATTTTCAAGAACGACATTCTCGAGTATCATGCTGCCCGCCGTGGACGGAGAGGAGCCATTAGTACGGACTGTGTCAATACCCACAGGGGTGTTCTTGATCGTGCTATCGATGAGGGTGATGGAGCCTGTGGCAACCTGCTTCGAACCGCCGGCGGTAATATTCAGGCCAACATCACAATCATTAATTTTGAGACCAATATAGGTCCATCCCCAGTCCCAAAACTGGCTAACGGCAGTCTTGCACTTGTTGAAGACAAGGTTACGCGTAGTGTACTGCTGATTGCCCCAGGCAGCGCCGATGGAACCACCGTTGAAGGTCAAGTCCGTGATGAAACCAGCACTACCCTCCTCGATGCTCAGACCAGTGTGAGCAACGTCGTCATCCGTAGGCATGTTGAAGACGATATTCTGCAGACTGGTAGCTTGAGCAGTGGGCCAGTGGATACCAATGGCAGACTTGGCGGCCGGAATCGAGCGTGTGTCTATGATGAAATTGCGGATCTGGCGAAAGAACACGGTCGTTGAGCCCCAGTTCAGGGTACTTCCATAATAGTGATTACCGTCAATAAGACCAAATCCCTCAAAGTCGGAGGACGCTTTGAGTGTGGGAGGGTCGGTGGGATCTCCGATCATTTGAGTGAAGTATGCCGGCAAGATGGACTTGGATAGAAGGTAGGTGCCAGATGGGAAGTAGATCAGAGCAGGAGTCTCCGTGGTTCCAATCTAAATGAGGGTACTGAGTTAGTCTGGCCGTCTTAAGCTCACAGAATTTGGTTAGGATACATACGCAATCTTTGCCGCAACGGTTCTGATCCATAATGGCCTCGTTGATGGCATCAGTGTCATCTGTCGTTCCATCCCCCTTGGCACCATAGTCTTTAACGTTCCGGAAGACTGAGTAGTTATCGGAAGCAAAAGGTGCCAAGCCCTGGTCTATCGAGCAACAGCGTTTGGTCAGTATTACAACTACAACGAAGGCAATGTAATGTAATTAGATCTCGGACTTACGTTTGATGTCTGAGAGCCAGTAGCCCTGAACAATGGACAAAAGGCTGGCCACGATGAGAAGGAATTGAGGCGTTTTCATGGTGAGAAGGCTTTCGATCTCCGTGGAAGTTATACTTTGTCAAGCTCAACCAGTTGTTAATGAACAGTTATGGAATGGGGATAATATTAAAAAGCAGTTGTCTTCAAGAAGACTCCAAGCCTTTATATATCTGCCTGGGTCAGTGGAGTCTAAGTCGGCTCAATTCAAGGCAGGGCCTGATGTCATTGCATCCCTCTGGAGTCAATGAAGAAGTCCAAATTCTTCTGAGCTTTGCAATGCGCTACCTGGATTGTGGATGAGTCTAGAGAATGCCTTGACCTAGTGACCCCATGAGTAGAGTAGACTCTCGAATCAGCTCGGGCGTTTCCTTACGGGCCGATGAGCGAGTGTGGGTGTGTGATTCTGTAACACAACCTTTCGACTAGTGCATTTGTACCCATGTGAACACCGAAACTTTCATAACGTTTCTTTACTATGACAAGAAAGCCTCCTTCGAATACTACCAAAGTCGTAGCCACACAGGGCCGGGGGCGGGGCCTTGATCGGGCAGGTAATCATTAGTCCCGTTATCCACGAGAAATGGAGCAACCCCGTGCGATTGAGCTGTAAAAATGTCAAGACTCGAACCACCGGCACGCAGTTTGCGACAGGACGGACCAGGCTCTTCACAGCACCTTCGCCCAAAACCCACACCACGACGACTTCGATCTTTGTGTTGATTTTGTGAAAGTAGGGCTGATTACAGGACATGGTCTTCTAAGATCACTTTTAAGAATTACCTCTGTATGCAGCCTAGGAGTTTCATCAATGGGTTATGACAATATGCATTGAGCCCCGCTGTTCCGCTAAGAGGTCATATTTGCAACCAGCATCAGCCATGGAGATGTCATATTAATTCGCTCGTTCGAGAGAGTAAGGCCAAACCGGTTCTCACACCGCGAAAACATGGATTCCAATAGCCGGATTATCCTGGAGAACATTCATCAAATGTCAGTCGGGGGCCAGGAACGGCAAAGGAACTGGGCCCTCTCTTAGTCCCGTGGTCTCGCTTCTACTAGTCACGACTTGTTTCTGATACTGGGTTGCGGTACAAGATCCGTCACCGAGTATCCCCGCGCCTTGCTCCCAAACCCCAGAGATGTGATCGGATTTGCGGGGACCCCACACAAGTTGCATGGCTCACACACGGCCTTCCGACCTGGGTTAGGATTCCCCATTTCATGGGGTGTTTTTGAGCAGTTTCATTGGCAAGGTCCCGGTCAAATGTCTCTTGGCATTCATAACATCTGGCCTCATTAAGATTCTGCAAGTCGGACGACCTACTGTGTAGCACTTGCAATCAAAGGTCGGCCGACGCTAGTGTCGGTGGTACTGTGAAGCTACCAGTACACCTGACTGGTGACTCTTCGATCACAAAATGTCATACCCCTTGATCTAACCAAGTCAATCACCACGAAACATGGCGCGACAGCTACTAGAGGCAAGCTCTCAACTAGCCAGGTTTCTGACGTTACATTTAACCTTTTCAAATTTTACGCAATGTGTCCTGCTCAGCGCCATCATGCCAAGGTGGTGTATCAATTGCGATCTGTGGCTTTGCTGCGCGGCGCAAAAGCGCCGAAAACTCATGACACTATCCCCATTGAAGTCCATGTAGGGAAACTACACGTTTGTAATAGGGCCGATGTAGGGTCATTAGAAGCTGGGTATGTGCCATCACGAGAAACTACGCTCGCCAGATGATGCCGTCGGTAATTTTACAGTCAGACGTTTGAAGTTGGAGTTCCGTCGAGACAAGGGCAAGGCTGGTCTGTAGCAGCGCCGATCACAACTACAGGTATAAAGGATGCTGGTCGGTAGATGATGAAGTGAACAGAAAGTAATTTCCAAGTATATTGTGTTCCAAATTGACCGTTATGACAAGATGATTCAAAAATTGTCCCTACTACTGCTCGCGTCCCAGGTGCTAGCTAGGACTATGAGCCTGGAGAAGCTAGCAAAGCGTGCTTCCGTGGGACCTATCAGCACTAGTAACCCCAAGAGTTTGACAGGAGGAACAGTTGAGGCGGATGCTCCTCCTTTGAGCTCCTTCTTTGATGGTCTTAATGGGCCGGTACGTTGATTCATCCGCTTTCTTTCTGATATGTCGTTATACTGACTTAAGGGGAAGTACCCAACCAATGGATGGTGGGCTCCATACGCCGCACGCCCTGGAAATGGCACGGCAGCAGGACCATTTCCTTATCAATCGTCTCTGGATGGAAATGGTGTTCGTTTTGGGATCAGCCAGAGTCGCAACTTCGACGGCACCTCTATCAACCAACCTACCCGGGAGGACTGGCGCGCCTCCTTTAGCGAGCATAATGGGGACTTCGACAACCACAAGGCGACTGCGTTTGATACTCAGACGGTAACAGTCCAGTATTTTCAGGCTGACTTGTCCATGACGGCACATCTTGTTCCAGGATCACCATATATGACCTTTGAGTACAAGTCTGCAACTCCGCTATTGACAGCATTGAACGGAGGCATCAAATCATTCAACGATAAGACTTTAAGCAGTGGCGGCACTGGTAAGAGACTCGAAAATCCAAGTAGTGATCAATGAGTATGCTGACCAGGCGTAATGTACGTGCAGCGAGTGACGAAGGCACCAAGTTCAAGGTAGTCGATACGGAGGGCACTACGTATCTCGTCTATTCGGACTCGTCCATCAAACTTACTGCCAAGGCCGAGAGCAACAACAAGGGAAGCATAACTGCAAGCGAGAAGTTCAGCGGCATCCTGCGGCTGGTGATGCTCAGGGAGTCCAGCCATCAGACGCTCTTGGATGCCCAATCAAAGGTATACCCTGTTTCAGTGGCCCAAAACTACGTGATAAGTGGCAACTCAGGCACGGTAACCTTTATTTGGGAAACGAAGGGCAGTGGTGATTTGCTGATGCTCACCTGGCCACATCACCGTGATGTCTTACAGAGTCCTAACTCTCCTGAGCCAACAGCTCTGAGCTACTTGACTTTGAAAGTGAGAAGTCCTACCAGCCATCGGTATTTGTGACGGCTAATCGTTTTAGGGGTGGATGTATCCAACACTTGGAACCACTTGGAAGATGGCTTACGAATTGAGTGATATCACTTGGAACGCACCGCGTGATGTGGACTCTTCCTGCAAAGAGTCTGTTGTGAACGGTCTCAAATATGAGATCGGCCAACTCGATGCATCCAAAGCCCCCGCGCCAAATGAGTTTTACTTTTGGGGGGGCACCCTCGCTGCTACCTCCCGCCTGGCACTCATCGCGTATGTGATAACAATGTCTCCTATGAAGTAGGCTGACCATATTCAGAGACCACGTTGGGAGCACAGATCTCATAGATCCCGTCATCAAGTATTTGAAAGCGTCTTTCGACCTCTGGTTCGACTACGCCAACAAGGCGCTCCCTGCTTATGAGACCACCTGGGGCGGCGTTGTCAATAAAGAGGGTGCTACAAACGTCTGGGTTGACTTTGGAAACGGTTACTACAACGATCACCACTTTCATTACGGTTATTTCCTCCATATTGCCGCGGTGATCGCTAAGTATGATTCGAACTGGTTGAACCAACATAGGGAATACGTCACACTTTTTGCCCGGTTAGCCCAACTTCTATTGAGGACTGCGCGGACATTTTAATGCTGACCAAGGCTTCATCAGAGACATCATCAACCCTTCAGCTGACGACCCCTATTTCCCAATCACGCGCTGTCGAGATTGGTTCGCTGGGCATTCATGGGCATCTGGAATCGCCAACGGGGCGGGAAGCCGTGACCAGGAATCCATCGGCGAGGCCGTCAATGGCTATTACGGCGCGATGCTCTGGGCCACCGTAGCGCTGGACAAGGAGCATGCCAACTTTGCCAGACTCCTGCTCGCTATGGAACAGCAAGCTGCCAGAGTCTACTGGCACCTCTACCCGAGCCTCGGCGAAGACGACCCAGCAAACCCCTATCCTGAGGCTAAGTTCAGGGACCTGATCACCGTTGGCAATGTGATGGACTGGCAGACAGGAGCTTGGCTGTTCTGGGGTGATCAGAAGGTGCAGATCGCTGCGATTCAAATTCTTCCAGTCACGCCCGTCAATGAGGTAAGACACTTGTGACAAACAGCTTGTGCCAGACTGGTAGTGGCTCACCCAGAATGGTAGGTTATGTACGACGCCGATTGGGTTAGCAATGTCTTCTCCTACACGAAGCCCGAGTTGACGAATGTCACATACGCTGACTCGTGGTATGTTAACCTGACTAAGGTCTACTTTTAATTGCTAATGAGCCAGGAAATCCGTGATCTATGCTGCCTATGCCAACGCCCAGCCACAGGAGGCGGCCGCGTGGAGCGCCAATCTAAGCGACTGGGGTACGTCCTTGTATTCGGAGATTGTTTGACTGACAGCTACAAGGTGCAACAATGGCTAACATGTTTCCAACCACAGGCTCTGGAAGTACATACACCAACGAGCTTTACTTCATCAGCACGCGTCCCAACAAGGGTGGCCAGGCTATCTGCGGCACCCTCCCCCAAAACCCGTACGGAGACTACAAGATACAGGCCACATCAGGCAAATACGTCGTGGTCACAGCTGATGGTGGTAAGCTCACTGCGTCAGGCGACTTGGCCACCAACGCCAGCACGTTCTCGAGCGCCTATGTTCCCAATGCCGGTACCCTGCAGCTCGCCAGCAGCAAACAGTTCGTGACGGCGGATCAGTCAGGCGACTCGGCGCTCGCGGCAGCTCGCGCGACGGCCAGTTCCTGGGAGCGTTTCATCATTCGTCAGAAACAGGGTGAGAGCCAGGATGTATACTCCATCAAAGCAGTCAGTAACGGAAAGTATGTGAGAGTCAGCAGTGACGGGTCGCTAGTCAATAATGGTGTGACTGAGAGAGACAGCACTGGGTTCCGATTTGTCAAGGCCTGAGCTCGTGCCAAAAAGGGAGAGCCTCTGTGGACTTGTAGATCGAAAACTTTGAAATCATCGAATGCGGTTTTTTTATGTCAAGTCATGTTATATTCAAAGTGGATACTGCCAGTATGGCACATGGAATTTCGCTGGCGCTAGTCCTGGAGGAGTGAAATAGGATGAGGGCCACGATCCACGAGAAAACATGGAGTGTTTCTGCCCCACCAGTTCGGGGAGCATCGGTCAATACAATAGTACCACGAACAGCGTCTCTGAACTTCAAGCGTCTAGAGCTCCACTTGTGCAATGACCGCCTGACGAAGAAACATGAAGTGGTTCTGCCCCACCAGTTCGGGGACCATCGGTCAATATAGTAGTACCACAACCAGAGTCTCAGAAAATTCTTTGTTTTACTTCTATCAATGTCTCTTCTCCATCTATCCTTCAGCGACAAGCATCATCACCTTAAGATTGATGACAAGATCTCCCAGGCGCAAGCTTGTCTAATTTCTGCCAAACCAATCCAACAACATTACCTACTCCCACTGACAGCATGGCTCACATTGACGTGGAGGACGTGTTGCGAAAGCTCACTCCTTCCCAAAAGATTGATTTATTGGCCGGTCCGTGGCGTCTAAGCACTGCAGTTCTCGCCTTACACGCTGACTTGAATGCTGTTAGGTATCGATTTCTGGCACACCAAGAGCATCCCCGAATATGGCGTCCCATCACTTCGACTGACGGACGGACCGAACGGTGTCCGCGGCACTAAGTTCTTCAATGGAGTTCCCGCTGCTTGCTTTCCTTGCGGCACGGCATTAGGTTCTACCTTTAACCAAGAGCTTCTCGAAAAAGCTGGTGAAACGATGGGCGAAGAGGCCAAGGCTAAAAGCGCTCATGTCATTCTTGGCCCGACAGTCAACATTCAGCGGTCGCCGTTGGGAGGTCGCGGATTTGAATCTATAAGCGAAGACCCTTTTCTATCGGGCCTGGCAGCTGCAGCCTTGGTTCGAGGGATCCAAAGTACAGGGGTACAATCTACAATAAAACATTTCCTGTGTAACGATCTTGAAGATCGTCGAATGGGAAGCCAGAGCATCCTGACACAACGAGCGCTACGCGAAATATATGCCCTACCCTTTCAGATCACAGTTCGAGACTCACGTCCCGCCGCCTTTATGACAGCATATAACGGAATCAATGGTGTTTGGTGCAGCGAGAACTCTAAATACCTCGATGAGTTACTCCGACAGGAGTGGGCATGGGAGGGTCTTATCATGAGTGACTGGTATGGTACTTATAGTACTACCGAGGCTGCTAAAGCCGGACTTGATTTGGAAATGCCGGGGCCTTCTCGATTCCGTGGAGAGTTGTTGAAGTTCAATGCATCTTTTGGAAAGCCCAGCTACAACGTCATTGACAACCGTGTTCGCGCTGTGTTAAACCTCATCAACAGGTGTGCTGCATCTGGGGTCAAGGAAGACGGCCCGGAGCTCACTCGAGATACACCTGAAACGGCAGCTCTCCTACGCCAGATCGGCAATGAGAGTATTGTTCTCCTAAAGAACGACATGAGTGTTCTGCCTTTGTCGAAGAGCAAGAAGACACTGGTTCTTGGCCCAAACGCAAAGGTTGCAACTTACCATGGCGGAGGATCTGCTGCTCTGCCGGCATACTACGCTGTCACGCCGTATGACGCTATTTCTAACAAGCTTGAAGGAAAGCCTTCTTACACGATTGGAGCCTACACGCATCGGTTCCTTCCGCTTTTGGGACCACAGTGTACCGCTCCGGGTGGAGAAAGGGGGATGCGATGGACTGTCTACAATCAGCCTCCGGGACAGAGCACTGCCCGCACAGCAGTCGATGAGATGCTGTTTGAGAAAACTGAAATGCATCTCGTCGACTACTCAAACCCGAAAGTGAACGACGTCTGGTACGCTGATCTCGAAGGGTTGCTGACCGCCGAAGAAGATTGCCTCTACGAGCTCGGTTGTGTTGTGTCTGGCACCGCCAAGGTTTACGTGGACGAAAAGTTGATCATCGACAATGCCACCAAACAGATCGCGGGAGACGCTTTCTTTGGTGCTGCTACCCGTGAGGAACGAGGGCAAGTCTCCATGAAAAAGGGCGTCACGTACCGTATCAAGGTTGAATTCGGATCAGCACCGACATTTACACTCAAGAGCGATGCGTTCGTCCCTGGTCACGGGTCACTACGTGTCGGTGGATGTAAAGTCCTTGATCCGCAGGAGGAAATCCGCAAATCCGTGGAGCTTGCCAAGGTCCACGACCAAGTGATTATCTGCGCCGGCCTCAATTCAGACTGGGAAACAGAAGGGGCTGATAGGGCGAACATGAAACTCCCCGGACAACTCGACAATTTGATTGAGCAGGTTGCTGCTGTCAACCCCAGCACTGTCGTCGTTATGCAAACCGGTACTCCGGAAGAGATGCCGTGGGTTTCCAAAGTATCGGCCATTATCCAGGCCTGGTACGGTGGCAACGAAACTGGAAACTCCATCGCAGACATTTTGTTCGGAGACGTTAATCCTTCTGGAAAGCTTTCTTTATCCTTTCCTCGCCGCCTTCAGGATGTTCCGTCATTTCTTAACTACCGCACGGAGTCAGGCCGAGTCCTGTATGGTGAAGACATATATGTCGGATATCGTTATTACGAGTTTGCGGAAAGGGAGGTTAACTTCCCTTTCGGCCATGGCTTGTCATATACGTCCTTCTCACTCAATAATCCCATCGTTTCCGTGAATGAGGGCAGGATTGATGCTCAGGTCAAACTGCGAAACACGGGGCATGTTGCTGGCGCCGAGGTGGTGCAGATGTACATCCAACCGACGCAGCCAGCGAGGATCAACAGACCAGTGAAGGAACTGAAGGGTTTTGCAAAGGTTTTCCTGGAACCCTCGGAAGAGCGTGTTGTTTCGATTACGGAGCTCGAAAAATATGCTATATCTTATTTCGACGAGGAAATGGACCAGTGGTGTGCCGAGAAGGGAGAGTACGACGTGGTTTTGAGCACATCAAGCGTCGCAAAAGACGACAACTCAATCAGAGCTTCCTTCATTGTCACAGAAACGTACTGGTGGTCAGGTATCTAGCTTACTACCTCCTTTGATAGATTTATGTTTGTAGCAGTTCAATATGAAGATCGCACGCGCAGCTCCACCACTCAAGGATACGAATACACAGCGAAAAGATTGACTTTCTTCTAGCCAGCGAGCTCGTCGAGCCCAGCTTCAATGAAGGTCCTCCATGAAGCCAGCTCGTAGTCTTCCTCTTCCCAGAACGCGAGCATTCTTGCGACTTTGCGTACCAAAGTGTCCCAATCCGTCGGCATCTGAGCACCCGCTTTAGCTGCGGCCAGCAAAACAAGAGCACTCCTAGTGCATGATCTGATCATGAAGTAGCAGCCGTGATGCCTATATTCAAAGCCTCCCTCATTTAGGCTGATCTGTGTCACATGCGTGCTCAAACCTCGTGTCACCATGTCGCGGACTGGAGCAGGTACCGGCACGTTGGCTGCTAACGGATTGAGACACCCACCAACAAAAAGCCAGTAGATTGCTTCAAAGAAGTTGATCATTTTGCCCCGGAGAACCCACTGACCAATACTATCGTCCTCCACTGGGTTTGTCAGCGTCAACTCCTCCGGAAGGTTATCACGCCATTGGTATGCTTGAGCCTCGCATTCGGGAATCATGGCAAGCATCGCGTCTAGGAAAGCAGAGCTTGAGACGGAGTTGTGCCAAAGATCTAGAATGTCACTACAGACTCGGCTACTAAGTCGACGGAGTGAAATATCGGCCAGATAAAAGAGCCATGCCTCACGAACCCGTTGCGCATCCGCACCAGACCTCATTGGTGTTTCCTCTGTCGGGCTCGGGGGGGTCGGGAAAAAGGGTGGATATAGCATGCTTCCATGATCCTGCATATCGAAATCAGGTGGTGAAAGCTCTTTCCTAAGCTCTCGCTCGGACTTCCACGCAGACCAATACACCGCTTCCTCCTCGATGTCACGGGCACTCGCTGGAGACGAGAGCGGCCGGCCCAGGCTTGATCCTATTTGTCGTGCCCGAATGATAGACGGGAGCGATTGGCATGTGGCGAGGGTCTGTAGAAAATATCTCCAGGCGTATACCGGCTGAAAAACGTGCATCATGTATATGCCGGACAAGAAATGGCATTGCGCAGAGAGGAGATCGTCTTTCGTTAGTAAGGATCCAATTCTCTTCTGAGCTGCCTCGAAAAGTACTTTCGACTCAACATAGGCCTTTTCACCCGGTTTCGAACCTCCCTTTGTTTCGAATGATGATCCCAGACATCCGAGAGCGCATATCAGTAACGTTAGGCATGATGCTGGTGACCAGTCAATGCCGACCATTACGGTCTCTTTCACTATACGTCGAGCCCATGTCTCGTCCAGAATCGGATTACTACCATGAACATAGCGGAAAAATCTGTCGAGTAAATGCTGTGCGTGGCCAGGCTCGGACTCCAGGAGATTGAACAAAGCGGACCCAGGCATTAACGGACAATCGACCACGACTTGAAGAGTCTTTGTTGGCGGCAGCTGATGACGCCCGTCACCTCCTGGCGCGAGCAGCGGCCACTGGAGAATCTTCTCAACGCGCTGGGGAAGCACGCCGCAGCTGCTGAGGTCATACTCTATAAGTTCCGTTGTGGCCTTTGGAACAGCGCTTGGGCTGCTGCCACGACCCCAGTTTGTAGGTTCTGTCGTCGGCGATGTTAAGGTCCCAAGGTTGGGATCCACAGACTGTGCACGATCGGTGTCACGCAAATCGAATGATTCTTGCCGAGTGACGCCGTTCAGTGCAGGTGAGACGTTTGAGCTCTCCCGCAGTAAGCGCTCCAGGTCGTCCAACCTGTTTAGAATCTTGATGCTAGCGGGATCGAAGCTACAAGGATCAATTGAGTCCTGTACGCAATTTGCCCCAACGCTCAGGCAGTATGAGCAACTCGGGAGCTTATTGTCGCACTTTGTCTTCCTGGCACGGCAGACCTGACACGCCGTAGCGACTCTTTTCCGGGGATAGAAGGCCGAACCTCGAGCTGAAGGACGCTTCTTGAAGCGCGATGGGGCAGCTCGGGATCCAGCTTGAGTAGTAGGGGGAGGGACCGCGATGGCGGATGCTGCTGCCTGGCGTTGGCTCCGGCGCTCTTCTCCCTGCTGCTCCGAAGTTTCCAACAAATGTGGAACTATCGACGGCAGAGAGGCCTGCATCGTAGACAGACTGGCATCGAATAGTGGGACGAGATGCACGGTTATCGAGAAACACGCCGTATCGTGTCGATGCTTGCCGCCTTGGTGTAGAACGTTGGTGTCGCGGCAAGTCGGTGGTAAGAACCTCTAGACCTTAGGGATCGTGCGCCTCTATAACCATCCCCGACTTTCCCCATTCACCATTATGGGGGATGCGGGGAATGCATGCCTCGGTCAAATGTAGAGTGTAGAGTCTAGACAGGGGCTGTACTGGCTAGCGTATAGAGAGCTCAACTCCACCAATACGAAAACCGCGCCATCATCAGGTCCCCGAGGCCCTGCTGCATAAGTCGATGCGAGAAGGGCCGATTCATTGATCAGCCGCTGGCTCACTGCTCTTTCGACATCGGCGGCAGGCAGCACGAATTGATTTCATTTCAACCCTTGGCTTAAACCAGGCCCAATCAGGACATCCCGTTTGTATCGGGGACCGTCGGTCGTAAGATTTAGTTTCGTTTGCGACCATGTGGTTCAGTACCACCACCCTACGATATTCTAATCACACAATTCTTTCATCGCCCCGATATCCCCGGATTTTTCCCCAGGTCTAGATTCCCGGGGACCCTTCCACGGCCCGAATGGGCGGAGACTAGCGCGGGTGAGACTGATGTCAAAGCGCTATCCGTTCAGTGCTTGAAATCATGTGGGAGGCCCTCTAAGACAAATTTGGACGAGGTGTACAACGCTTTCAACATATTCTCGTTTGCTTAAATGCCATATTCTCTCCTTCATGAGCTGTTCATGATGCCATGTTAGAGAGCAACTGACAGCGAGGCTGCTAGCTTCAGATTACACTACAATCTCTATATTACAAATCCCGTCGATCACTTCTAGGACCCCTGGTCTACACTATGGCTAGCCACGAAAGCCATGAATACAGCAAAGGACAGAGTTCCCAAAATGAAATCGCCAAGCCGGACAGTGTCATCAAGCAGACTCGGTTACACGTGGATAACAGTCTTGAGCATGATTTGACGACCAAACAAGTGCTCAGGAACCATCCCTTGGTTGCAGTGTGGTGTTTCTACTGGGCTATGGCCGCTGTAGGCTGGTACGTTAAGTCCTATCCTTTGTTTAAATGATCAATCCTGACTAACATGGTCTTCCCAGGGGCTTCGACGCGCAGGTCAACGGAGGAATGCTCGCAGTGCGATCATTCCGCCGAGATTTTGGTTACTATTTCGAGGGAGAACCTGTCTTGCCCGCAAGCTGGCAAAGCGCCTTCAATGCCATATCTTCTGTTGGACAATTCGGTGGAGGGTTCCTATGCTCGTGGCTGGCCGATCGCTATGGACGAAAGGTATCTCTATTGGCTGGTATCGTGATCGCTGCCGGTGGAATCATCGGAGAGATTCTGTCTACCAAGAATGTGGCCTTTCTTATCTCCAAACTCATCTTAGGTGTCGGCCTGGGCTTTTATCTCTCTATTGCGCCACTGGCTACCTCGGAAATGAGTCCTGTCAACTTCCGAGGTATCGCGACCGCAGGCGTGCAGCTTGGCATTGGGTCCGGTCAGCTTCTGTCAAATGCCGCCATCAAGGGTTTCGGCGAACTAGAGAGTCGATGGGCTTACAGAGCTCCCTTTGCTATTCAGCTGTTCTTCTGTGTCTTCCTTCTCGCCGGGCTTCCATTTGCACCGGAGAGCCCTTGGTGGCTTGCTCGAAACGGAAAGCGGGAGCAGGCGAAGAAAGCACTGAGGCAGCTCTACGGTTCTGACATTGATGTCGACGCCAAACTGTTGGCCCTGGAGACAACCATCAATGAAGAAGAGGCAACGCGATCTGAACAAGGATCTGTCATCCAATGCTTCAGGGGAACGAGCTTGGTGCGAACAATGATCAGCATATGCATCTTCCTTTGCCAGCACTTCGCCGGTAAGCGAAAGTCTCCTTGAATGCCTAAAAAGCTTCTCATATAGTACCTGCAAAAGGATCACGGCTAACTACCCATTTCCAACTCTTCCAGGAATAATCTTCGCACTCGGTTACTCGTCATATTTCTTCCAGCTCGCTGGACTCGAGACGTGGAGGAGCTTCGATATGGGAGTCGGTGTCACAGCTGCTGGAGTTGGGGCTACCATTCTTAGCTGGTTTGTGATTGAGAGAGCTGGCCGCCGCAACATCTTTCTCTTCGGCATGGTCTCATTGACGACGATTCTGCTCCTCATCGGCATCCTCGACGTCGTCCCGACCGGAGCAGCTAAGTGGGTGCAAGCATCACTTACCATCGTCTACAGCTTCATTTATTTCGCCACCCTGGGTGCCATGGCCTTCGCAATTCTAGGAGAAGTCAGCAGTACGTCACTGCGCGCACCTACTATCGCCATCGCCACAGCGACCCAAGCGGCTGCCGGTACACTGTTCAACAGTGTGATTCCTTACATGATTAACCCCGATCAGGGCAATCTCAAAGGAAAGGTCGGCTTCGTATTTGGTGGCTTATCCTCCATTGCGACACTTTGGGCTTTCTTCTACGTACCTGAGCTCAAGGGCCGCCGCTTTGACGAGATTGACACCATGTTCCAGACCCGGGTCCCTGTTCGGAAGATGGGCTCGTATGTCGTACCGATGTAGTTCCAAGAAGAGGTCTGTTGCTCAGGTCTAGCGGAAGATCATTGTGCCTGCGATGGTGAGTATTTAATCGGTAAATTTGGTAGCAGTCTGCTGGGGCAAGGATCCAAGTACATAAGTATATAGCTAAGGTGATACTTTTTTCTCTTGACTTCTAGATGATTTCATCTAGGACCTTGAACTCTAATTCTAGGACTTTCAGACTGTTAGGCTGAAGCCTGAAGTGAAGGGTGATCCCCGGATTTTCCAACATTTCAGGACTCGTCAACAAGATGGGACATTCGCATAGAGGGCGGAGAAGTAATCTCCATGAAGCCATCCGGTGATTCCTCAACGCCTGAGCCGCCAACCATACTACTTCCCTCTCTTTGCCATCCACATATTCATCTTGACAAGCCATACCTCCTTACTTGCAATCACTCATCTACGTCAAACCACCCAGACTACTTTGATCTCGCCCCGCAATCAGGTAGCTTTGACGAAGCTCTGACCAACACGTCTGAGGCAAAGAAAAGGTACAGTGCAGAAGACTTATACTTACGGGGATCTCAACTTCTCGCCACCAGTTACGCCCAGGATGTCACTTGTCTAAGAGCCTTTGTCGAGCTCGGTCATGTTACTGGGGATCAGGCCTTGAAAACGGCTATCCAGCTTAAAGAGAAGTTTGTGAGCTCTGTGAACCATACAAATCTGCGCGTTGGGCCAAAGCCCTATTTTCTCCACAGATCATGGTGAAGAGAATAGATCCATCCTTTCGGATGCCCTCCGGGATTTTGGATCGTCTACTGAGGTCATTGAGACTACGCCCTACGTCGAAACAGATGCCTAAGCATCACGGCAAAATATACAGTGGGCAATCCAAACAGCCTTGAAGATAAACACTTCAACCTTCATATTGAGTTCAACTTGAGAGGCGGTGAAGCCATCGAGGAGTTCAACTACCTGGCCGATACTCTTATCGCCAACTCTTGGCCTACTAGGGGCGGTGCCCCGACGATTGTCTTGGGACACGCAACTAGACTGACTCAGGCCTACCACTCGGAAATATGCTCACTCTCTGAGAGGATCAGAAACTCAAAGCTTCCCATTCATTTTATCGGGTTTCCAACGAGTGATTTCTTTATGATGGGTAGGCCAGCGGCCGAGGACAACGCGGAACAAGAAACCCCTCTCAGCCGCATGTGTGGTACTCTGAACATGCCAAAACTGGTCCAGGATTACGGATTGAATGCCTGTCTTTCAGTAAACAACGTCGGCAATGCTTTCACACCATATGGCGATAGCGATCCTCTTGCGCTTGCAAGTTTGGGTGTAGGTCTGTTTCATGCCGGAAGAGTAGACCAAGCAAGGCTGCTCTATGAAGTCATCAGCACTCGAGCGATGGAAGCGATCATGCCATCCAGTGGCAGCTGGTCGGAAAACTTCACGGTGCGTGAGGGGAAGTGGTGGTTTCCAATGCTCTTGTTAAGAAACGAAGAGTGTGTTGAGATTGCCTCGACAACAGGCAAGACTGTACAAGTCCAGGCTCGACGAAGGCTCGCTGTACAGGACGTGGTATGGGATCCGCCGGAGACACGACTACGAAAGATAATTAGGTGAAAGGGTGGCGCGCCTGGGAATACTTGCGCGTTATATGGGGTAAATCTGCCTTACCTAAAGAGTGTTAAGAAAGACAGAAGCAACCAATTAGAATGCGTCAGATAGTAGGTATTTGTGTCATCGTAGCAACGCGTTACTTTGCACACGTTACGCGTGAGCACGTAACCGGTTAGTCTAAGATTCAGAATGGTTGAGATTATAATACTGCCACCATTCTTCTCTAGAAGACAGACGTTCAAGCATAAATACCTTTATAAACTCACCATCTATAGACATATAGAAGATTTATTTAGAAATGTCTCTAAAGGTATAGTATAGTATCTCGTTCTGGAAACCCCAGAGAATTATGTGTCACTTCGAAAGGATATGTGGTCTGGAGTGTATAGGGTAAGCAAGCTCAGTTTGACGTAGGCCAGCATGTTAAATTTAACCCAGTACCAAGGTAACACACGGGCAAAAACATTTTTAGTTCAGCTACCCTTTACAGTCAGGTAAATCGCTAAAGTAGACTCATTCTTAAATGGAGACGGGATCCAGATGCTATATGTGACCCTAGTCTAAAACTAGCAGACTGCCGCATTCTAGGCTTCGTCTCTCAGTTAGGCATTTGATCTCGACGCGACATTACGCCTAACTCATAGAAGCTATCTGATCTAGAAGAAGAAGCTGTTCTTAAGTTCATTATCAACTTAGATTCTTGAGGATATCCCCCGCAAAAGTGGTGTTGAACAAAGGGCCAATCAACTGCTTGATGCCCGCGACGCGCCACGTATCGGCGCCCGCTGGGCTATGAACTTCGTCAAGCGACAACCACTGCTCAAGTGGTTTAAATGCTCAATGGTGGGTTATCTTACATACTAAAGTGCTATTATACTCTAGATTGCCCGCTGTGTCGCATCCCTAGCCTCGGTCGCTTATCAACATCATATACCTCTCTTCGCCGATTCTGCAGCGTGCCCTCTTCCTGGGTCATTGCCAACTTCCCAGAAGGTCTCTAAGGCTATCATCGCCATTGATAATACGAGAAGCACGACATTCCTTTATCCTCAGTCAGCACTATCATGACACGTAGGCACCTATCTTTAGAAAGTAGACAAATTGCATTGAAGACGGCATGATTAATAAGATGGTATGAGATTTGTGCTGTGTATTTAGTTCTATATATTGTTTCCAGAGAATTCTTTTATCTCTTTGAGCGGCACAAGCCATCAACAAGGTCACGACAAGGGTCGGGAGCCAATTAAATGAGCGCTACTGAAGGTACTTTCCGATGCACTTATCTTTGGTGGTGATAGAAGTACCAGCAGGCAGCCGT
>JAAVUC010000374.1:0-182109 GCA_014898925.1 Fusarium nelsonii
ACCCAATGTTGTGAGCAACTCTGCCCTTGCATTTCGCCAAATCTTCCTCTACCTCTTTTCACCATATCAGCGGCTAACATGCTTTATTAATAGGTCCCCTCGAAACCGCCGCCGCTCCCTCCGCCTCGCCCTCTTCAACGCTCACCAAGCCCAAGCCCAAGCCTACCTCGTCTGCGAGTCTGCCGCCCGTGGCCAAGCCACTTTGGAACAGTGGCAGCGGGCCCTCGCCCGTTGGCAGGAGGCCCAGGCCTGGATTGTGTGGCTCCGCCGGCAGCAACTGGCCGGCCTTTGAGCTGGTAAGTCAAAATGTTTTCTTTTTGTCAATATTTCCTTTTCCCACATCACTGCCCTGCCAGCGAAGCTCTCTTAAATAAGTTGAGTGAAGGCGCCAAGCGGCCCAGGACGACGATCGAGCACCTTTTCGTGGTGTCCTGGATAAGTAAGCCGAGATGGCTGAAACCAAGACTCGATCATTGCACCAGTTGTTTTGAATGTTGATGATGGTGATTGATATGCGTATGACGAATATGCCTTTGCTCGTAGCAACATCGTGAGTCAACATTTAGACCTTCGTTAGTTTTGAATAAGCTTTTCTCAACAAATTTACACTTTCTTTAAAACATCATGACTCCTCTGCTTTCGGTGACCTTGTCGTTCTATAAAAGGGAAGCTTGTTCTCCGCTATGTTCTGTGAAACTCATCTCCCACACCTCGACCCAAAACGCATGTCCAAAACTTGGACATCCAAATTTACCAACCGAACTAGAGATGGCCAGTAACAAAGGTTTCTGGGGTCACCTACCTCCCGAGATTCAAGTGGAAATCATTCATGTCTTGCCAAGTGTCGGCGGGAAGTGCAGTCAGCTTGTAACCGTTTGCCGCGCCTGGCAAACGATCCTCGAACCGCTTAACTTTGCAGAGATCAGCCTGACAGTACCGTGCCTTATGGACCCTAAATCCCGAGACATTTTATTCGGAAAGAGAAACCTTATCCGCTATATTTGGTTTCGTATAGAGCTGAAGGAGTATGATTGCATTCGATGCTGCAATGAAGACCCCGACTTGTGGGGCTTGGATGATATCGATAACCAGTTTATTGTAGATGCGTTTGAAGGCCTGTTTACGACGCTGAGCGCATGGGAGCCTCGTGGTGATTTGGTACTCGATATCAGTGTCTATTCGCCTAGTGACGATAAACACTGGTTCAAGTACCTAACTTTCCACTCAGACACCGATCGAGCCGAGTGCCCGCCTGAATACGAACGAAACGACCCGGCTCATGGATGGATTGACGGACGCCAGACCATGGCCCCTACCTGGATCGCTACCGAGCGCGTATTTGATGAGATCATGGGCGAGGGACCTTTCGACGACGAACCACCCGAGATGGAATGGTGGAGGAGTCTCCCCTTGGTACCTGTCGTCGGTGGCGTGCTCTTTCGCCAACAAACTCGTAGACGATGGAAGCCAGTGACACTCGCGAGCATGTTGACACGTTTCCCGAACATCAAGGAACTTTGTTACGAACCTTGGAGAGAACTGGGCATGATTGAGATCCAAACCGACGGCTGTACGTACTTGGGAACTTAATTCAGTTCATGTAGCTGCTGACTGACCTTACAGGGACTCAAAATCTAATCGAATCCTTTTCCTCGACACAATTGTGCAAGCTGACCATATTCGAGAACTTCAACGAGTCTTACCGAGATAGATGGCACAGGATGATACGCTTCCCATGTCCCGCTATCAGAGTTCCGAATCCCGCCGTAAGCCAAAAGCTTGCCCGCGCTAGCTTGCATCTTAAAACACTATCCGCCTCTTTCATGGTCGACGCCGGTTACTTCTTCGCAGCGCGTCAACGCTCTTGGACGTGGGACATGCTGACGTCACTTGCGCTGACATCAAGTACCCTCACTAACGACGCGAACCCCGTGGATATAAACAACATGCTCCAAAGCGCCGCAGCCGCTGCCCTCAAGATGCCAAGTCTGGACACAATAGAGATATGGAACGGTAGACGAGGTTTGGCAATGGTCTTTCGGTACGAGAGGGCTCGAGATTGGCAACCGGCGATCATCACCATACGAGGGACGTGGGAGTTTGAACTGGCGCCT
This sequence comes from Fusarium nelsonii, assembly GCA_014898925.1. Taxonomy (NCBI): domain Eukaryota; kingdom Fungi; phylum Ascomycota; class Sordariomycetes; order Hypocreales; family Nectriaceae; genus Fusarium; species Fusarium nelsonii. The sequence continues at coordinate 2,115 of JAAVUC010000374.1, forward strand.
GCGGTTAGGCGAGCTTGGGATGCGGTCGCTCAAGAAGAGGTCGTCGTGCAAAGGTCGTTGATCGATTTGGATAAAATACGAAGCCACGGGGATGCGATCCGCGAGTTGGGATTGTCTGCCGAGGTTGTTCGACCTGTCTCACTACAACAAATCCTGATCGAAAATCGGTTTCAGGCATGAGACCATACGACAGCTTTCCTCGCGTGGTTGTGGGGAGCCTTCCAGTCTCCCGGTCGGAGATTTGCCAGGATAATCGCGGATGCTGCTCTGGCGGTCGATTCAACGGCGCTTTCGCTCATAGATGCGTATCAGGGCTTGAGAGTGGGTATTGGGGAACGTGTGGGCGCTCGGGTGAGGGTATTCAGTGAGGTCGTAGAGGATCGGTGGAGTGCACTCGGTAAGCTCAGTCGAGGAGGAAAACGGAGGCTAGATCGGAAGGCTCATGGACAAGAGGACAGACGCTGAAGTCCGTTGAATACTGTCAAAGCGGTGAATTGTGGAAACAATGAGGAGAAGAGACATGCTGGGCGAAGTTCGTAATAAAGATAGTGAATTCTGCACAATGTAGATGGAAGTATGGGGCCCAATCTCATGTCTTGCAGTAGGAATCACAAGAGTACGGCGTTCCCATCCGACACGACGGAATCCGGGTCTGGTGAGCTAATGCATACATACTAACGTAAAGTTCGGCTTGTACCGCCGGCTTTGGGTTGATGACGGAAAAACTTCGGGTAGGTTTATCAAATGGACAACTTCTTCCGTAGTATAGTGGTCAGTATGCAAGCTTGTCACGCTTGAGACCCGGGTTTAATTCCCGGCGGGAGAGATCCAGCCACTTGCGATACGCAGGTATTATTTTTTTGCATTTTCTTTTTTGGAATTAATTTTCTTCACCTGGTGGCCTTAGTTTTGATCACCGTTTTATTCTCTTTTCTTTTAACTTGTTGCCTATTTCTACTGCTCATGCCCTTCTTGTACCATTCATCTATGAACAGATTGTTCTGTTGCTCCAGACTCTAATCATAGTCATGCATTACTTAGGCCATCACTCCAGCCAATGCGTTAGGTTCACCAAGAGCACCCTGAGGAAATCTGGAGTTGAACCCAATAACAGACTGCACACTGTGGAAAGTCGATGTCTTGATGGAAAGCTTTTGGTCGGAAACCAACCATCTGACGCCCTCACTGCAAGGGGGAGTGGTAAGAGAACCCTCGTATCTGAATAATGTTAGTTTCATATCTCTTATCGGTTATACCTGGATCCACTTACGTCTGGAAAGAACCGGCAGCAAGAGTGCTGACAAGCTCAGCCATGTTAAGAGACTTGGTCTTGGTAAGAGTTCCAGGTTCGGAAATTTCACCAACAGAGCCAAAGACCGTCTCTAGGAGGTTGGACTTGGAGGTAGCAGCGGTAGTGGGGGCGTTAACATGGAAGAACGATCCTCCAACACCAGGAAGCTGTCGCTTATCATGAGTGTGAGGTGTGCTCTTGCGAACCATCTTGACGAAGCCATCTCTCTTGCGGGCCTCGGGGGTGGTAGCTGGAGGTGGCGAAGAGGTAGAGTTTCCAGCAGGGCTTCCACCAGCGCCATCATCGACGTCGATGAAGACGCCCACAACAGCAATTTGGGCATCGGCACTCTCCCAGACCATATGCATCTCCATTGCCATGCTCTTCCCAGCGTCGAGGTGTTCGCTAGGTAGGTGGAAGTGGAATTGCTGAAGAGTGTAACTAGTGTTGCCGAATCGCATGCTTCCCTGTCCAGCGATGACTTCGACAGTAGTGCCAAGGTTCTCGAACTCGGTTCCTTCAGTCATATCTGGTATCTCAAGGTTCAATTGGGAGGCAGGAATGATGGCATTGGCGCCTGTGACCATGTCGATGGGAGATTGGTTGACACCAGTAGAGCATAGAGCATTCGCAGCCGGATCGAGAGAAACCCAGTTGGTAGGGCCCTGTCATGACAGTCAGTATGGTCTATCAGTGATTCCACGTTAGGTTTACTTACAATCTGTCCAGTATAACCAAAAGTATTAACCTCAACAGTTCCATCCTCGGCCCTAGGATGCAGAAGTGTTCCATAGGCACAAGATGCCATGGCCTGGGAGGCGAAAGCTCCAAGGAGGAGGAGGTTCAAGGTGATGGATCCAGCCATGGTGATAGTAGAAATAGTACCAAGTAATAAAGAGATGCGAGTGCAAGTACAACAAACAAAACAAGATATTAGATTAGAGAAACAAACAAAACAGAGGCCAGCCTCAAGAACGTAACAAGGGAATTAGGTAAAAAGAAACAAAAAGTAAAAACGAAATCGAACGATGATATCTAAGAATCAGCAGTTTGCGGCAGGGCCGTTGGTTTAATACTGGGCGAAAAGCCAGGAGAAAATGGAGTACTGACTCTAAAACAATTAACATCTCGGAGTATAAGTCGTTCCATGGCTAGGGCAAAACGGTATCTCTCGCGAGTTGTTAGCGTTTCTACTAAGGAGTATGCTTCGTGGTAACCTTAAAGGCTAACCTTGATCAATACGGAGCTGGTTACATCTAGAGTGGCTTCCGTCGCAGGTCTTGTCGCCAGGAGTTGAGGATGCCACTGGTCCCGGTTTCAGGCGCCAAGCAAGCTAGCCAAGACTTTGGCAGTTGCCGTCATCCGGTTATTGTTAAAAGAATAATACTGTGCTCATTTCAAATACATCCTAATTGTTTCTTGAAGTCGATATTGACTCAATTGCGTTCGTAAAGCAAGTATACCCTCACAAGAATCAGTTTGGCAGGCATCCAGAATAAAAAGCACACTAAATTGATTGCCCCCAGCTCAATAACGACAGGGCAAAGATAATTGCTTATTTATCATAATTGCAGGGTTTATTAAGTGGTTCAACGAAAAGTGAGCTGATTTCTTGGGGTCTAGACTTTTTCGTCCCGTCGTAAGCGCCAAGCCTCAAACCGTTTCAGCATTGAATTGGTTTTGAATGGATTTTTTTAAAACTCTAAGTCAGCAGACAGGGGAGCTATCACCAGCCTAGAATGGCAATAAACTCACCCTGAATGACATGCATCTCTAGAACAAGGTTAAGAATTACCTCACGGGGTAGGGTTAATTGGGTATGAACCAAACATGAATCTTTGTTTTTTCTGCTTATTTTTTCTATATATACACTGAAATGTTTCCGAAGCCTGCAGGTGTCACCCGTGTCCAGGGGATAAGCTTAAAAGGGCTAAAAGCTCTGCGCTTCAGTCTTCTTGTTAGGGTACGGCGCAGCAGTGCCATCTGCGGCATGAGCTCCGTGCTCGATGACCTCATCGCGGTGGACTTCCAGAGGAGCCATGACGACTTGAGGAGCGTAGAAGGTGTCACTAAGGTGAAGCTTCTCGGGTGGCACAAAGACATCGAGCCAACGAGGAACGACAAAGCCGAGACCGACAATGCACATGACTCCGCAGGCAGCTGCGAAGGCAAAGATGTGCAGGGGGTCGTTGCGCTTAGTGTAGAAGAGAGGGAAGGCAAATGATGTGATAATGGCCAGAATAGGGGCGGAGATATAGCGGAGAACGAAACCCCAGAAAACAGGGATGTTCCATCGCTTACCGCCAGCAACAACGATGTTGAGGTCGCGGCGAAGCTGGTTGAACTTGATCGGGTTAGTATAAGGTTATCAAGACTTGTATTACAACATACCGAGTAGAATGAAAACCACCACATCTTGGAAAGAGCGTTGTTCTTGCCAAAGAATCCAGGAGGTCGAGAGTCAGGCGATTTGGAAAGTATGATACCCAGAACATTGGCCACAATGAAAATTCCAAAGCCAACGCCAGCACCAGCAGCAGGGCTCACAGCATGTCCAACAGCCACACCAAGAATCATAGACAGGACATATCCAGAGTTGTAAACCAAGTAACCAATCCATCCAATCTGTCCAATAACATCGGTGTAACGATAGAGCGTAGTAGCAGCGACACATTCGCACCAAACAACGAAAATAAGAGACAAGTTGTTAATCCAAGTGTCAACAGCGTCGAGAAGATAAAAGCCAAACTTGGTGCAGTAAATCAGGGAAAGAAGGAACGAGATGAGAATGACGACAGATGTAATCATAACGCGAGAGAATCTTCGACCAATGCCAGAATCGCAGATGAGAGTGACAAGAGACTCGCTGAGGGCAAAAGCGGAGCTGAGACCGAGGACAGCTAGAGTTAGGAAGAAGAGAACTGCCCATACATTGGCACCAGGCATCTCGGCCAGGGCAAGAGGGTAAGTCAGGAAACCGACGGTGAAGGTGCTGAGAGAGATTGAAGAGTCATCTGGAGAGTAGCCGAGAAATCCGATGACACCGAAAACTGCAAAACCGCCAACAACCTCGTATAGAGAGTTGCATAACGCGATAATGAGAGTGTCTTGTACAGCGTTGGCATGCTTACTGTTGTACGAGGCGTAGGAAGTAAAGTAGCCAAAACCGACACCAATAGAGAAGAAGATTTGACCACAAGCAGCTTGCCAAATACCACCGCTGCCAAGCTTCTCGCCGTTCCACTCTCCAAAGTAGTACTTGATACCAGTCCTGGCATCAGGAAGGGAGACTGATCGGCCCAGAATAATGATAATCATAATGACCGGGAGACCCATGGTGAAGTAGACAACTCGGCCGGTTGTTCCAACGCCCTTGAACATGCAGAGCCAAACAAGCACCCACATGAACGCGACCCAACCAACAGTCTCGCCGACAAAGCCTCGGCCTGGGTAGTCAACATAGCCAGATCCAGTTGGCGCAACAGGGTCAACGTTGGCAATGACATCCTGCATATAGAATTCCTGTCCACGACCGCTCCAGGGAAGGGGGCTTTCGAAGGAGCAGCGGAAGTAGTGCATGATCCAGGCGAGAATGGGAACGTAGTAGGTAGCCACGATGAATCCGTTCATGATAACAGCCAGGCCGACACCCTTGGTGCGCTTGTTAATGCCATTGAAGGCAACGACGACACTACCACGGTAGGCCTGGCCAATACAAATCTCGAGACATAATACGGGAATACCGAGGAAGAACAGGGCGATGAGGTAGGGAATGAACCATTGAAGACCGTTGTTGGCAAAGACGACGGAAGGATATCGAAGGAGGTTACCGAGACCGACAGCGCCGCCCTGGATGTTTGTCAGTATATACCGGGATAAGAGTTGATAGGTGGGATGAATGCAGTGTGACGTGACGACGTACCATGGCTGCAAGGACGAAGGCCGCACGTGAGGGCCATTTATCACGACCGTCATCTTCTTTGTCTGCGTCGGGGGCTAGAAACCCAACGACCCGTTTAAAATTGAACCCCATGATGAGGAAATTTCAGTGAAGAATGAAAAATGGTGTTGAATCTGCTGTCAACACAAGCTTTTGGTGAAGAAAGCTGCACCTTGTCGCAGATCACAGCAATTGGTGTGAACAGAAACTATGCGCCAAGGGGGAGGGATAGCTGGCTGCTTTATAGCACGGCACTCGACCTGGAGAAAGAGAGGCAACGCAGCTCGTAACGTCTTGGCGAATATCTTGTGCGTCCAGCTAATCGTCACCTGTTTTCTCTTCTTCTTGGGTAGGTGTCACTGTTACTATCGCCCAAGAAGCTCACGTCTTGCTTGGCAGAGACATGCTGGCCACCTATCCGCGCAAGCGCAGCAAGCCATACAAAGTCTTGGCAAATTCCGGCCAATCTCCACTAGTTTGAAGGATAAGAGTCTGGGGTGTTTAGTCCATCATATGACGGGGTGGAGGAAGGTTTTTGTCTTGGCATTGAGAGTGATACCTAAAACCTCAGCGGCGATTCGTGTGTTTTTCCAAGGAAATGAGGAGCTTTCTTTCTAGTGTGATGATATGGGATGTAATCCATACAGTGGCTCCACCCCCGTATTTTCAATGGGTTGGTGATTCCCACTTTACCCCATTACCCCGAACACTTTTATTTTCAGGCCAAGGTTTTAGTGCAGACTTTGTTCTTGTCTTGGATCTTGCCTTGTCTTGTCATCTCGTAGGCCAAGGATTCAGGCAAAACTTAGCAATGAATGCGGGGAAGACCAGCTTCCACACACACAGCAGGCACTCGTTTACCCCAGAGCCCCAGAACATGCCCGAGTCTAAGATCACTACAGTACAGTGCTACCACAACGAAATGAAGGCCGCGGTTCACAGAGACAAAGGAATACAAGCATAATTCGTTAGCTTGCTCCTAGATGTCTGAATGCAGCACCTTCCTCTTTCGGCAGCTCCTTAAGACCGCTGCATGCGTTAGCTTACTCGATGATCTTTTCTTTGGAGTGATTGGTTGTGTCGTAAGTTTCTCTGTTCAATTTGGTGTTCTTGGGGATTTATTTGCGTGTTACGCCCATAATGGCGTCCACTTTATCTGAACATTGTCTGCACTAAAGCAATACTACATAGCATGGTGATTGGAGGCATTCAGAAGCTTCTGGGGATCTGGGGAGGGTACCCTCTCTCACATGCGACATGCGCCAAAAAGAAACATCAAATTGTCATTTCTGTGTATTTACATAACATAACGATATTGCTGCGGCTGAACTGGCTGACAGCATCATCTCACCCATTTTCTGTCATTTACCTGCCTTTTTCTCTTCGCCCGCTTGTAATCATAACGTGATAAAAATCACTCCAGATCCCGTACTCAATAAAGGGGGAAGGTCCGTGTTGTTTCGGATCACGTTGTTTTGCTCGCCAGGAGCGATTTTGTTGCCGCCATGGCCAACATCAATATTGAAAGAATTGGCAACATTTGGGCCAGAGCTTCGAGTAAGGACTGTCAATGTGAAATTAGGCTTACTGTCAGCTCATCACTAAATCTTGAAGGCTAACTTAATCTGGGCTTATTCCTGGTCTGATGGTCTCAAGATACTACTGCTTACGACTGATCATCTGGGGCAATCGATTTCCCAGACATAGAATCTGGAGAGAAATCATATTATTGCAATCCGAAGATCAGGTGTTTTACCCTGGAGATACCTCCGACGGTATGTGGAGAGCCGGCAAAAGCCCAGCAACTTCTCGGTCCGGTACAAACGAGTGGATCAGTCATATCTGGGGAAACCGAGGAGGAGTCGATAAGGAGGCGCGATATCCGATAAAGTGGAAACAGATTGGCTAGCACTCAATCTGGGTCGTGTTGCAGTTCAGATAACACTCAAGTCTTCCAAAGCTTCCAGAATTGCACCGGCGCGACCACAGCTCGAGGATTGGCCTGTGCAGAGGTACAGCTCGCGACAGGACGTGTTCAGCCACCAATGACGCATCAAAGTCGCGACACAATCATGGCCTTCAATTCTAACTTAACGGCGCCCATCCTAAATACCTTGGCAAAAGTAGTGAAACTCCGTTTGGCCGAGAGTTGCTGCTGTTCAACAATTTGTCAAGACAGGGCCAGGCTGTCTTGGCAATAAAGTAGTGCTTGAAGTTAAATTCTTGCCCTGATGACACAATGATATGACCAAGAAATGTTGCGCCGTGATTTTGCATAGCCCGGCTTGGCGTATCGTGGGAACTGAACTGCCACGGAACGGTACTGTAGCCAAGACACGGCTTCGGCTACTGAAGGATCAAGATTCAATAAATGAGCTTGGCACTTGGCAAATCGTTCGAGGCCTCGCTCTGAGTGTCCTCAGGGCCTACAAATAGTATTTTGAAGTTATCTTAATCATGGACTAAACTTTAGAGTCTATTGCCAACGGTTTTAAAGGCTTACTATGTAGTGAATTAAACTATGGGGTTGTGCCGTTGTTAACCGGTTCCAATCACTAATCTCTCCACGATGGTAATTCGTGACACGTTGACTGTTACCACTTTTAGGTATGGCAACCACCAATCAAACCTGTCAAAAATCCGACACTCAAAGAAAAAGAAACCAGATTAGATAGAGTGCAAGAAGTACGTTTGGTCTGTACTGGCATTGAGCGTTTGACCAGAAGCAAAAAAGTCAAAAAGTGATAAGTGAAGGACTCTTGAAGAGTCCGACTGTTTTCCAGTCGACGCGGGCCTGATTCGAACAGACGCCTCCGAAGAGAATAGATTTCTAGTCTATCGCGTTAGACCACTCCGCCACCGCGCCTTATCTGTTTGTTGAGGACAAGTGCAAAAGCAAGATCTATTTAGACTGTTGGAAGTATCTTGTCTTGAAAGAATCCCATGATAGGTCACAAATTGTGATTTGTGAATGCACTTTCGCCGTACAGCCCAACCAGAAAACGCATAAATGTGCCTCGCTATGCGCCTCGGCGGGCTACGCAAGTGACTCTGTGTGACGTGTTCTAACCTATCTCTCGCCCCATCTCAACGGCTTACCTTTCATGCCCAAGACTGTTTCTAGCAACCTCCAACACTTCCTTTCTGCGGAAAGTTGAAGGATTAATTTACTCCCTTTTTCTCCAGTGAATCTAAAAATGGAATTCGGATCAACATTCGGGGCCGTCGGTGACTTCATTTCGATTACCATTCTGATCAAGGACATTATCACTGCGCTTGACGACGCGCGGGGATCAGCCACGCATTATCAAGAGCTAACACATGAGCTTCATGCCTTACGCCAAACACTAGATGCGGTTCAGGAGACGTATGAAAGCCCCCAGTTGACTCATTCCCAGGAGGATGTTTCTGGCATAGCGCTTGGTATAGTGGCTCAAACCAAGAATCGTTTAAATGGGTTCTTACAACATATTTATAAGTATGAGCCCAGCTTGGGTACAGGTGTTGGTAAAGCAAGCAGTTCACTCAAGACCATCGGGAGGAAGATCCAGTGGAAGTTCAATGAAAAGGAAGTTGACAGATTTCGTGCTGAGGTGATGGGATGCACTATGGCACTCAAAGTGTTGTTGGAAGTGATTACAGTGTGAGTGCACAGAATCCTGCCCTCTTCACTTGACCGGTTTCTAATTATCACAGGCGTGCATTGCAAAGGAACTACGAATCATTGGTCAGAGAGCAATCTGCTGCTGAGAATCGTACGGCCGCCTTAATACGTCAGTCAGAGGCATCATTGAGGACATCCTTAGGCTCTATATGTCAAGACATTGTCTCCAGGTTGCGCATTGTTCACAGATTAGGGTTAGAACTCCAGAATTCAACAAGCCATATCTTCTCAATGATGCATACCATTGTTGGGGAAATGAGTGGTATCGTTATGCGCCTAGAGAGAAGGCCAGGCGATGAATATTTCGTCCTAGAGGACATCACTGGAAGGGCGTTTCCCATTCATCTGAAGACTGTCACTTCGGGGGAAGTATTTGAATTTATACTTAACAAAAGATTCAAAGGCCAGAAGGGTGCTCGTCGGGTGCAGCGCAAGCTCTACTCCCTGAGAGAAAGCAATACGCACCAAGAGATCGATAAATCAATGCCCTGGGAAAGCGCCTTCATGCCGTATTCGAAGGTTAATATGAGCTTGATATGCAGGGAAATAGGCGACGAGAGTCAAGATGGACAGGTAACATCCAGCTGCCCTTTTTGCAAGACGCTTTCTGACATAGAGACCGGTGTCTAAGTGAAATGGCAAGTCCTTTTACTCTCTCTCATTTGTAAGCTACCTGACTAACTGATTCACCAGTCGCACGTGTGGGAGGTTTTTTACAAGAGTGGTTGACCTTGACGATGACGAACTGCATCATGGTTCACGCTTTTAAGCAAATACCAAATGGGCAAGAAACGTTCAAGAGCAGACAGGGAACATATCCCCCCAGTACAGATATCGCAGTGCTGGCATAGGACCGAGGCAGCGATGCATGTTGAATTCAGACTCTGACTCAGATGACGAAGACGTTCGAGGCTTCACGAGAGTCCATCTTATCTTACAGAAAGCTCAGTCAGCTCAGCAGAACACGAACCTCGCCGGTTCAGACCAGCCAAGCAACGAAACCACGAGTTTCCCCCTATTCGAACAGCTCTCGTGCTAGCGATGACCCTTCGACTCCGATGGGCAGCGAACAGCAATGGCGCTGCGGGGAGTGCCAAGAGTTATGTACTACGCGATCAAAGCTAAGGTACGTTTTGAGTCATCGGTTCCTGCTATCGGTTTATCAACACTTTTCGGCCCAATGACTCAGCAACCAAAGACATGGATCTCATACGATAGTCTTACCCTACAAATTAAGTGCATGTGCTAACGTATCTTAGAACGCACCAATTGATACACACTCTTCCTTGGCACTGTAATATCTTGGGCTGTTTGCGTGCCAAAGGCTTCAGCTCACAGGATGATCTTGACAGACATAGAATGATCGTGCACAGTGATCACAAAGACTCTCGGTATGTCGCATGCAATTTCGGCGACTGTGCAAACGATGGCGTATACTTCTCTACGAGGTCAAATCTCCAACGTCATATGAGAGAAAAGCATTGTGACGTCAATCTGCCGGGATACTGCCACAACCTTACCTCTCGGGAGCAACAGACAGCCATGGGTAAGTGGCCACAGATACTCGTGGGCAAGCCGTGGTGAGATAAGTCGTAACTTTGTTTTAACCCATTACCAAAGTCAGCTATAGTAACTAGTAAAGTGACAATATAATAGCTACACAGTATTTACAGTGCCTATAAGGCCTTTTGAACAGACCTAATATTTTTATTGCCTCATACTAATTACTATAGGTTGACATTGGTTACGGTTAAAATGAAGTTATGAGTTATCTCACCCCTTCTCCAGAGGAGAGGGGGTCGTCACTTTGTTCCGACCCGCGGGTAGGCGGCGATCTACAGGATCTCAGCTTGGTCACCAATGACGGCCAGAAACTAGGAATCACTAGTGTAAGAGGTGTCGGTACGAGAGGTCAAAGTGGCATATGTGGTTGAGTATATATGTATACACTAGGAAGAGGAATACAGAATTGAATTCAAGCATTACAAAGTAACAGTCACTCACGTCTCTTAATAATGAATAATGTGGATTAGCTATATGAGAGCAAAGAATTACCTACCTTCAATAGCAACATCACTTCTGTCTAACAATGAATAAAATTCTAGATAATTAAAGGTGGTTACAGTATTTTCGGGGAACGATTTAGCCATTGATTAGGTAGGCTACGTAGGAGTTTGCAATTGGTAATGAGATGTTCATAGGAACAAAAAGTAAAAGCATTGTCGGTGGAGAGGCTCGAACTCTCGACCTTTGGATTACTCTGACCTAGGGTCAAATCATATTATGAGACCAACGCTCTAACCAACTGAGCCACACCGACTATGACGAAATGTGCCAAGTATTGAGAATATATCTCTGGGCACAACCAGTCGCCTTCTCCACACGTCCAGCTTAACCCGCAAAGGCCGATTCAACGGAAGCGATGCTATTAAATGGCTCGCTGGTTGGCTGTAGTGCTCAGAGCACCGTAGAAATTTACGGATAACTCGAAATCTCTTGACAGGAAGTAACGCCGCGACACTCGAGCGGATCCTCTTTATCACGATATGTAAATACGAGAAGCTTGGTTCAGGCATATCCACGACTCGTCTCTCCAGGCTTGCGGCGAAGTCGGTCATCTGAGACAGAGAAAGAATGAACTTGACTAGAATATACTCCAGATCATAGCGCTTAGGGAACAAGGAAGGCACATGGTTTCCCAACGTAGCCCAGTCAACATTATCTAAGCCACGCATCGTAAATACATAATCCCAATAGTCGGGATACCAGCCTGCCCACTCCCAGTCCAGGAGAGCCACTATACAACCATCGCGAACATGAACGTTTCGAGACGAGATATCGCCATGGGTGAATACAATCGCATAGTCAGCACCGAGCTGAGTTGTGATCTGCTGCCAATATATGAACATCTCTGTCGATCGCTGCCGCGGCTGTGCAAGCCACTCTTGGAATTCTCTTAGGGTTGAAAAGGGGCCACCTGATCTGGTGAAAATGCTTGGAACAATTGCACCTTGTCCATCGAGACGACCCAGGTGAATGCCCTTCAAAGCACGCATTTGAGCAATGTAGTCACCAAGTTGAGCCAGGATCTCCGAGCGCTGATCTGGTACCAGAGATGCGCAAGCATCTTTCAATGGCTGGCTTAGGACATATTCCATTGTAATGCGATCCCAATCACTGCTGATGACTTCTGGTACAGGGATGGTCGTGTGCTCTTTGAGAAATCGCAGAACCTGTGCCTTGTTTGGATTCTGATTGGCTCCCATACCGTCAGAATGTCTGGTATACTTCATGACTGTGTTTCCATGTTGAACTATGTAACGATGATTACACTGATAAATGACCTCGCCCTCTGGATGTGGGGCGGCTGTTCTTGGAGGCGGGGGTGAGTCACCAAATAGCGCTCTCCTCTGATCGCGATTTCTCATCTCCTGCAGGCGCTGCATTATTACAGGTTTGCAAAAGGTCAGACTACAAGAGTGATGGGAAACGAAGACAAGATAAATGAAAGAGAAACAGAGGGGTCCAATCATGAAGTTGTTAGATTTTGCCGGTGTCCATAGTGACATGGACAAAAAGGAAGCTGACAAGACTGGGATTCGAACCCAGGCCCCTTTCGAGACTGCGAATCGTTACTAGTTTCAATCGAACCTGAACACAGCGCCTTAGACCGCTCGGCCATCTTGCCTTTTGATTGGATGATGATTGAGTCTTAAAGTCTGAAACATATACCTAGTATCGACGTCAAGCAAAGCCGAGAGTTATCGCCAGGAGTATGACGCAGGAGCCTGGGATCAGTTAGCAAATGTACTTTAGGGGACCTGTTAGATAGTTGAATCTTTTTCTTGATCTTGCTTATTCTTTGTGGAATGAAGAATAAATGGCTGATTCGATCATGTGCAAAACGAAAAGAGGTAACATACAGTAGGTTAGTTCATTATGCAAGAGCTATGAATCTAACCAAATCGTCTTCTCGCTTTAATTACTTAACAAAATCAGTACCACTGGAAACTTGAGACCTCTGGAGTACTACCTATTACATTCGATATTGTAATTATCACCTAAAGTGCTGTTATTTCACCGTGATTTGCAAAATTCATCCTCTTCGTCAAGGCTACCCTGTAGCTGAAGAAGCTAAGCCCTACGTCATAGCCTCCGGAGACGCGTTACTCGAACATTTCCAACGACGCGGCCGTTGCACGCTAAAGTAAATCGCGTCACTGGCCCCCAACCTCCTCATTTTTGCATCCAACAGCAACGCGTTACTGCCCCTCGATGGCTTTTGTGCCACATCTCTTCGGTAATGAACCCTAATCCAGCCAACGGTAAGTACCGTTTTCATCGGTGTATTACTGTACCGTGGCTACACCGCGTCTGCAAGCGCGTAGGGCCTCTTGCATACTGGATGGAGGTGCAGCAGTACCAGGATCAAGCAAGAATGCAACAACTTGATTTCTGCGACATCGCGTGCGCTTTAGTTACTCAAATTGGTTGGAGATGGAAAGTTCTCGTTATCGCGACTTGCCCCAACTTTTTTTCCCCCTCTCCTCTCAATTTCGTTTTTTGACTTTTCACCAGCGTGTCAAGTCACGATCGATTGACGCGCCACCCCCTTCATCGTGCCAACTCAATATTTAAGGTTATCGTGTTCAAAGCCATCGGGTCTTCACTAAGCCACGCAAAATGTTCTTATGCTAGGGTTTATCGTATACGATATATTAGGGGTGATCTCAAGTACGTACATAATAAAAGTACATAATGAAATACAGAAAAGAATTATCATCCACCATCGTATGCCCCATGGGAACGTCATCCAATCGTAGAAGCCGTCGCTTCTGACCAAAAAGAAACAAGGATTAACGAAAGACGAAGAAAGCGAAGAATACTAAGATATTATATGGTCGAATTAAACACCGGGAGGGGTGAAGCCAGGAAGCTTAGGCCAGTCACCAAGACGACCTGGATCACCACCAATTCGGACCCAGATGGCGTGCGAAGGAGTAGGTCCATCGAGAACAAACATCTGGTACCAAGAAGGAGGACTGACGAAAGCATTGGGAGGAGCCGTGACGCTGCAAGTCTTGCCAGAGCACGAAAACTCTGGGAACAAGGTACGTTGACCCATGCTCACACCATGAGTAGCACCAACAGAAGCCATGAGCGAGACGCGCATTTTAGAAGCACCCTCCTCCAGGTCAGAGGTGAGGGTAAAAGTGTAGCTCTCACCGTAAGCCCAGTCACGTTCGGAGATGGTGAAGTTGGGCTGGGCAGCACCGGACAGGAGGTAGTCGGGCCAGAAGTACTCGATGCGCTTCTCCTGAGGATGCTTGCCCTGATCTTCAGGATCGGATCCAGAGACAAGGACCTTTCCATTGCTGAGGAGTGTGGCCTCGGAGTGGTACATACGGGCGATGGTGGTGTTGGCGAGGACAGTCATCCGCTGGCCAAGAGGCTCCGCTGGGTCGTACATGACCGCGTTCAGGTTTGACCTGTCAGCGAGTCCGAAGCCAGCACGACCGACCTGGGCACCGCCGAGGATGAGGTAGCGACCATCAGGAAGAGCGACCATGTTGGGCATGACTCGCTTAGAGGGCTGCCAAAAGTTAGTACTTGGCGATCAAGAGATGAAGAGATCGCAGCTACTTACCATACGCTCAATGGTCCACTCAGCGCCCTCAACATCAGGAGCTATCAGAACACAGTTGTCGAGAGCCTCATTACCAGGCTCATGGGTAGTACCACCACAAATAAGAACCTCAATAGGATCGCTGTAAGGAGCCTTCTGGGGCAACATCATCAAAGTACCCTGAAGAGGGTAGTTACGACCAGTCAAAGGGTTATCGACTTGTCCAGGCATATCAGGAAGCTTCTTAATAGAATGGAAGTCGACCTGAGAAAGGAGACGAGACTCATTAAATTGAGTAAAGAAAATGTTGCCAGAAGGTAAAATGGCCATATGAGGATAAGAGTTGGTGCGTCCAATGTTCTCGGCACGCTCAAGGTAGTCGAGGTAAGTCGACTTTGTCACACCAGCAGGGTGAGGAAGGACTTCGGCGGAGGGAACCATTGGAGCGTCAGAGCCAGACTCGCCGCCCATGGCCAGAATAGAACCGTTGGAGAGAACAATAGCAGTGGGGTACCAGCGAGGATCAAACAAGTGCAGCTGCGAGTAATCTTCTTCCCAGACGTTGGTGCCATTGTCGACACCCTGGGGAGAATCAGGAGTGAAGAAGCGAATACCATAGACTGACTCGGCAGACCATCCACCAATGTTGATAATACGTCCGGCCTTATCAGGAAGGGTGAAAGAAGCAGAGCAGAAAACATCGGTCTTGAGAGCGAGTTCACGGTACTTGTTGGTACTGTAGTCGAACTCGAAAGAACCCTCAGTGTCATCTTCAGATGTACCGTGCTTCTCGACGAAAACAACCTTGTCGTTGATACCAACAGAGCTGATAAGGGGAATAATGGGGGAATTGGAAAAGTGGTCATATTTTCCTGCCTTAGAACCAGATGCGTAGTGGAAAGTATTGAGAGGAGTGCCGGTCCACTCGTAGTAGTTGATGTGGTTTCCAGCACCGCATGTAAAATTGCGGTCACCGGGACAGGCCATGCTGCAGTAACTGTCGTCCTTCCAAACATCACCCCTGGCCTCGACGGCTTTGAGATCACCGCAGACACATTGGCGGCCGTACTCGACACCACCAGCGGAGTAACCGAACTTCTGGCAACGGGCGAGACAGGTCTCAATGGTCATGTTACTAGTGCCATAGCTACCGGCGTCTTCGTAGAGCCACTCTAGAAGGTAGGGGTTGTTGTTGTCAAAGACGCAGCCCTTGTACTCCCAATCACCGGGAAGATCGTCTTCCTTGGCAACGGGGATGGGGTAGACAACGAAGTCACCGTCGGAGTAGAGCGACAACCGATTACCAGCACCGCACAGCTGGCTATCATCGCCCGCGCAGGGCATGTTACAATCAGACTCCTTGGTCTTCTTGGCATCATTGTTGAGAGCATTTCCACAGTAGCACTCCTCTGCATACTCGAGACCAGCGATTTTGAAGCCGGCCTTGATGCATGTGGCAATACACTTCTGGGGAGTCATGTCCTTTGAAGGTCCACCAGGGGCGGCTTCCATGGCACGGCCCGCCGGGTCAATGTAGCAGCCTGCATACGACCAGGATCCAGGTAGATCGGTGGCAACAGGAGCAGAAGTAGCGGAAGCAGTGGAAGTGGCAGAAACAGTCTCGGTAGCGGATCCAGAAGGAACAGAAGATCCGCCAGCTGAAGCCTTGCCAAAGACAGTCAATCTGTCGCCAGCGCCGCAAGGCTGCTCATCATCGCCAGTGCAGGCCATGTTGCAATCAGCCTCATCAGTCTTGGACGTGGGCTTCTTGCTGCCGCAGACTAGTCACAAACCATAGGTCAGTCACAAAATCGATCAAAAATTTATTAAACAGTGCATGCATATCCCAATTGGGGAATTCACTTACAACACTCCTTGGAGTACTCCATGCCCGCGAACGCGTAGCCGAGACCTACGCAGTGAGCGACGCATGTCTCAGCTGTGAGGCCTGTCTCGTCATAGTGAACAGGGCCGTCGAGCGCGCGCTTAGAGACGCTATCAATGTAGCAACCTAGGTAACTCCAGCCTTCACGTGGCGAGTTAGGTGGCGTCAAATCCCGGCGCACAATGACGCTTGCGGAAGTTAAGTGAGCGGACGCTGCGGCGAGTGCAGCAAAGCGAAGCACCAGCATATTGACGATATGCTGTACGAGGTGACAGAAGTAGAGGAGGGGCGTATGCAAGACAAACAAGACTGTAAAGGCAAAAGAAACGAAAGACTTGAGCAAGAATGAAGTAAGGAATGTATGAATCTGTGGGTAAATGCGTACGGGTAAGTGATGTGCAGAAGGGCTAGAACGATATTGTGAATGAAGGAATGAATCCCCATGCAATGCAGAAAATCAGAAGGAGAAGGCATGTTGGTTGGATAAACCTGTACATATATGACTTGTCCTCGGGCCCGAGGGTAACGTATTCTCTCAGCCTTTTCGCGCCCACATGTTTTTCTCACTTACCTCTGCCCAGAGGCTATCCTATCTTGGTATCAGGAGGCCCCCTTTCCTCTACATTAGCAGTTCAATAGTGCGAAAGTCAGCCCATTATGCCATCCCTAATACAATTAAGATTCTGACTATTGTGCACACGAGCAGTGTAATAGTCTTTGTGATTATGCAGGTGGGTGGGCGCGTGGACAAAAGAAAGCAGTAGAATATCTTGAAGTCAGAGCCTTGTGATCAACAGAATGCACTTGACAGGATAACTCTTGGTGGATCAGGCCAGTATTACTGCATATTGGATCCATTTTGGCCCAAATGGTCGAGATGAGCCGGTATGTCTTGGCAAAAGGTCTTCAATAAATTGCTGACCGGCGCTAATTCGGTTCAGCCTTGTGATCTGTCTGTGTCTTTGTAGGATATCATTCTTGAGTGCTACTCCAGCGGACAGAAGGGTTGATGATGGATGGCTTGGGAGGCCTTGATCGACAGGGCCAGGGTCGGGATCTCAGCGGATATCTAGGCTGACTACCAAGAAGCTAACTAATCTCTCAATCTGTACGAGAGGTGGAGTAATGAAACTTCACCACAAACCCCTGAACCTTCGTCAGTGGAGCAGCTCGTGAGGAGCGAGTTGAGCCAATCGAGAAGTCTAATCGTCTCAATTTCAAGGCAGTCCAAGTGAGCTTCCCGCTATTTAACAAAACCTTTTTCAACAACTGTCCACCGGACAGATTCTAGTTGAGACATAAATCGACGGACTGTCTCAAAAATAACGTCTTTTCACCGTTGACAGTTCAGGGGCTTAGGCAGAGAGCATCCCACCTTGGACGGGCAGGCAATAAAGATAAAGATACTTTAGACCAATAATCCCTGCTCAATTTGGCAGTTCGGAAGGGGACATGCTTCTGGCCCGATTGGTGATTGAGAAATAGCCGAGGGAAGTGGATGTCCGAAACCCTTGTATGAATGTAACCCACCAACGAAACTTGGAAAGAGAATCGCGAACGAAGAAAAAAACACGAGCCTTGGCTGCAGGCAAAAGTCCTCCAGCCTGCACGAGCCAGGGGATTGCATTGTGTTTGCTGCAATGCAAACCTCTTTTTCATCAGGTTTGTGAGCGCTTAACCAGGGTCTCTTATCATATCAGGTTCGGGATTGACCCAGTTGAGGCTTCGCTTGGCAAAATACTAAGACCGTTTGCATTGACATTGGCGACACATGTTGATTCTCCAGGATAACGTAGTGCCAGCGCATAAATCCTTGGCCGTTAAGATATATGCACTTAGGGTTTCTGCTCGTAGGGTACAGTGCAGCAATGTGGATAAAAATACATATGCATTTCATTACACTGCTTGCATTCGTCTGTATCCTGATTAGAAACGCCATCGACGATCATGATCCTTCGCCCATTTATTTCCCCGCCAAGCGATATGTACCAGGTAAGCAATCCAGGATCTGTGAAAAAAGAGGCTGATTCCATGTAAAATGAAAGGGCAACTGTCAGCCTGGAATGCAAGGTCCGCACGAGCAAATCTGGAAAACTCCCCGAATGCTGACACAAGATCGAAAAAAAAAGATAGATAGACGGCTTACAAGTGACAGATAGCGCGAGGCGTAAAGTCCCGCCAATTGCGTGTATTTGTTCATGGCTCTTCATGTTGGTGAGAATTTAGCTTGAAACGATGCAACTCCGTGTAAGATTAGAGGTGCAACGCCACGAGGGGAAGATAACATCATAAAAAAGGTGAAGATAAGACTATCAAGACATTATATCGATACTATTCTGTGTATTACTCATTCTCATATTGAGACCCAAAAAAGAAAAAGCAAGATCCGAGAAAAACTAATCGTGCATGCTCCTTCAGTTAGATCTGACAGCTCCACATGCACCCTCCTGCCACATTTTGACCGACTTCACAATCATACCTCGATCTTTGACAGGACCCCACGTGGGAAGCCAAGTGTCGTTGGACTTCCAAAAGTCACGCATAGGGGTCTCGCTGCTGTCAGCCCAGGGTTTGTCGCCGACTGCATCGCTGTAAGCAGAAATAGATTAGCATGCATTCAGATGTCAGATCGATGGGGAAAAAGTGGGTTTGTAGATAGAATCATGAAAAAAAGAGGAGAATGACTTACGGGAACCAACCGTTGGTACCGCCGACTGCAACGTTGAGGATGAGGTAGAAAGACTCATCGAAAGGAGTGTTCTTTCGACCGGTGCTGCTCCAAGGGTCCACAGGGATGGAACCGTTGATTGACTCTCCTGCGAACTCTCCATATGTCCAGAGGTTCTTGTTCTTGGTGAAGTCAAAGAATTGAACTTGCTGTAAATAAGTCAGTATTAGATTATTGCTAATGGAGGGTTAAGACTTACTCGAAGACGGCCATCAAGCCATGTAAAGAGATACTTCTCACTCCACTCGAGACCATAAGTGTGAAACTTTTCAGAGTAAAGGGCTCGCTTTCCTCCCCACTCGCCATAAGCTCTCCTCCAACGATCATTCTCAGTAGCAGTTCCCCAGTGAAGCGCCGATGACACAAGGTTGTCACCCATGGGATACGTCCTCGCATCATTGCCGCGGCTCTCAGCAATATCAATCTCGCCAGACTTGGGCCACTCGCCGTAGACCTCATCCTGGGGCATCATCCAGATAGCAGGCCACATCCAGTCACCTTTAGGCATACGCGCCACAACCTCGACGCGGCCGTATCGGATGGTCTTCTTACCCTTTGTGTTTAAGCGCGCGGAACGCACAGGGTTGATGATTTGACCTAGAGTGGCGTTGCTGTGGGCTGCGCAGGGCCAACGGTCGTTGCTCTTCTTGATGGTCTTGGATGTGCAAGTTCCCCAGGTGCGGCTGTTGGTGGTCATGTTGACGGTGAAACCATTGAGAAGCTGGTCTCCGGTGATGGAGGTGCTCTCAAGTGTCGCTGTAGGGACGATGTGAAGTCCCTGTGCATCGACGTATGAGTTAGCTGGATCATTGGTAGTCCAGTCAAAGGCACCAGTACTGGAAATTGTTAGTGGGGAAATCAAGAGAGAGGGAAGAAACATACCCAAATCCGTTCATCTGAACCTCATGGTTCCAGTTGTTGAGGTTTTGGAAATGGTCATCCATAACCAAGCAGTACTAAATCAATCAGCTCAGGGTCATGAGGGATTGCATGAGGATTACTTACATCGTGCTTGGGGACCTTGGTCTCTGTCCAACAAAGATAGCCACCAATACCTGGATTTCGGTATTAGAGATTGAAAAAGATGAGAAGAAGTAAACTTACCAAGACCGATGAAGATACATGTGTAGAAAATTGTGCTGTCCCAATTCCATTCCTTCTTCTTATTCTCTAACCATGGCTTCTCAAACTCGCCTTGGAGACGACTGCTTCTGAAGCGTCGACGAGCGCCACCATTAACTGTGGAAAGTTAGATAAATAATAAAAAAAGACAGTAACGTTCATAATCATACCCTCGAATGAAGAAGTGGTACGAGTCTGTCCCAATTGTCGTGATGCCACAGACTCGGCAATAGGCGTCGCAACAACAGGTGTTGCAAAAGGATTCTCTGTACTCTCTGCACCAGGCGTAGCAAAGGGATTCGCTGCCCGCTGTGACGAAGAGTCCTCTGCTGCTGCTGCAGAGGTAGCAGTCCTTGAACCTTCCATAACCAAAGTGGAGATATGCCAATGTTGGAGTAAGAGACAGAAGAGACCAGGGAGGGGAGGGGAAGAGGGGGAAGGTGACTGCAACGAGTGAACAAATTTATCCAAGGGACTGTTGCTTCATGAATGTATTCGCTGTTTTCCTGGGAGGGTCTCCTCGCCTGTCGAGCTGAAAGAAAAGCAAGACTGACTCCAAGAACTCAACACGAACAAACGGACAGGGATTAAGGGAAGAAGCGATGCTGATCCTGGGTCTGGACCTTTTGCCAACAAGACCTAAGTTTTTATCGCCTACGTGCTTCTGAGATGATAATGCAAGATTTCGATATAATGATAAAGAAAAAGAACGTGATCAAAGAAATGCAGGCATAGTGTGAAAAGTGTTGAGATGTAGAGTAACCTCGCCACATGCCAGCTTTCAATATTTTGCCATATCAGTCAATCAACAAACAGTAAACACCGTCGGATAAGGTACAGTCGAGTCCAGTCGAGTCCAGCCATCCCAGGCACATGTCAAGATAAACAACGTACATGTAACATGCCTAACCAAATTGACAAAAATGTGTCAGCGTCAGCGGCAACGGTTAGGAAGATGGGAAAAAAGCAAACTAGGAGAAAATAAAAAGCCACAGAATGTTGTCAAAATCGCGATTGGCTTAGTACCGATTAAGGCTCTGCGGGCCGCGTACGGTGGGATAAAAAGAACCCCCGGTTCGACCGAGAGAGAGAAAAGACGAAAATGGAACCTTTCTCTATGGGTTGCTGCCTACCGTATGCAGATTTCATATGTGATGCAACAGCACAGCATGCCGCTAGTAGTCAAAGAGGAAGCTCTTCACCGAACGAAACCACCAGGCCCCTGTTCTTTGCCAAGAGATTTCTTTGCTAACCAGGGTTCAAGGGAAACGACCGACGTTATCTTATACAGGCATTAATTAGTACAGGGGTTCTTCGCTAGCGGCTTACGGGCCGTCCACTGCACTATTCCTCAACCATACTGGCTCGACGTTATCTTTCTACAGTAGACTGCCTTTGTCTCAAATCTCCTGCGCTACTGTAGGCTGTAAGATGATTTCCGTATCGAACTTGTTTTTTTTTGTTCTATGAGACGGATTGCGTGCAGTTGATAGCCTTCTCTACACTCTCCCATTGGACGTTTTCGGAGTGATATCTCAATGGCTGGTGATGATCGGATAATCGGATTCTTCACCTGATCTAATATTAGCGCTCTTTTCTTAAGCGACCTACCGGAGAAAAAGAGATATTTAATCTTAATGAAAAAAAGACGCCGCAGAACTACATGACGCTTTCTGCAATCTTGCTCGTAAAAAACCATACCAACACCTTGATAAACCCACTTTCACTCAACTCGCCTCGCTCTGCTGTCTCAGTTCGACCAACTGCCGATGATGTTTCGACCACGCACGTTGTTTTGTTCACCTACCGCTCCGCTCCGCTAGAGAATAGTTTCTTCTTAGTCTATCGGAGAGGCGTTGTCATGATCGGTCGTATTTCTTTTTCTTTTAAACCCACATGTGTAGCGTAGCCTTACTCAATCCCTGAACCAACAGGATTGTTGCGTTGTTTGATCGATCTCTTCTGTCGTTCGCCACCCTGGTTCCCATCTGTCTCCACTAACAAAGAGTCCCATCAAACTAGGTCAAGGTTTCGGAGAAAATGGCGGGGATATTACGAAACTTTAAGACGCAACGACTGGAGGGGTAATAAAGAAGGCAACATGATAAGATAACGGTTGGCCAGTTAACTTAATCAACAAGGTTGGGCTTTAACAACGTACAGTATTGTACGATAACTCTAACTCTATCACTCTGCCATCAATTAAACCCGGTGGCGGGTACATTAACCTTGTCGTTATGGTTACAGGTTCAGTATGTGACACTTGATATGTTATGTTACTCTCACTACCCAAGACGGCTTGGCATCGCCTCGCTAGATGTGACATGGGCGCCAAGGCAAGCATGCATTGTTCAGTTCCCCGTAACCCAGGTACAGGAACAGGGACAGGGAGGGGAAGAGACAGACTCGTTTTCCCTCATGCAGTTGCTGCAGTGAAAGTGAGCAGGGATTTTCAATCTCTTGATTGTGATTGTGGGTGTTACGTTTTAGAGGGTCTGATCTGGCCCTGGCCTGGCCTGGCCGGGTCCGAGACTGAGCCTGAGTCTGAATCTGACCGAGAGATATGCATGCCTAGAATGATATCCCCGTTCCCAACAAAGTGAAAGCTGCGAGAGGAAACGACAGCAACCACCACCACGTTCCTCTCTCTGGCCTTGTTATGTCCTGGTCTGATGCTCACATACTGTACGACTAGTCCGGTATCCATCGTATCCGAGCCCGTGGTCGAATCCAGACTCCATTTCAGCTCAGATCGGTTCAGCTCAGGCTTGCCACTGCGTTGGCGTGGGTTGGTATCTCTGTCCACTTAGTTTTGTTTTGTGTCTCGCTGTACTGTAGATTCCCAATCTGACACGGATAAGGCGTCTGAAAAAGACATTCATAACGTGCTTCATCCGCGGCTATCCTGCTCCCCCTACTCACCTCACCTTGTCAATTCCTCCTACTCTTGGCTTTTTCAGCACCTTCTCCCTCTTCCTTCACCTTTCCCCTCATCCTCATCCCCATTTCCATCCCCTGCCCCCCTGGTCCTTTATTGTCCTGCCGCGGGCAGATCTTTACCTTCGTTTGATCTTCTGTCTCTCGTGGACCCAACCCTTCGTTACTCTACGCTGCCCGTGACTTGGAGCCATCTCGTGTCTTCATATCCACGTGAGCCATGACTTCCGAGAAGCCTGCCTCTCGCTTTGTCGAGTCGGGCGTGCTCCAGCCTCCCAGTCCAACCATGGATGCTGCGACGCTCAAGAGACTTGAGGCTGGGGATCACGGCCCTCTTCCCACTCCTCCTCTCGCTCATCTCCCTTCTGTTATGCATCAGCAAAAATCTCCGGACATCACTGCGAGGAGAGGACCGCTCACCAGATCTGCACACAGCTCTTACTCGGGTACACCAGCTGTTATGCAGATTCCCGATGCCACGGCTGCGGATCTACCAGTTGTGAGTAAAGAACTTCTCTTCACCGGCATGAACTATGTTTCATGTTTGGGGCCCAACATCGTTGCTACCCTTTTCCCATCGCCCTTGCTTGTGCTTGACCCGCTGTGATGGATGGCATGTTGGTCCACATATGTCTGTCGCTTAACAAAGACAGCAAAACATGGCATATCCTTACCTAAATCACCAACCCCAAAAGCTAACAATGTTAGGTCGCCAAATACATCGCCCGCCGTGCAACACTACTAGGCTGGTTTGATGAACCTGCAGCCGCAGCTATCACCAGCGGCTGGTCATCAACATGCATTGCACTCAAGAAGCCAGATGGATCTTACATCTACAACCCAGATGATCCAAGCCCAGACCTGGCAGCAGCTATTAGCCGCATCAATGAGTCTGCTATTGTCTCAATGTCTTCCGAGGTAACCAACACAGTCCTGGATAGCATCAAGCCTGAGCAAGGGAGTCTTGTCAACGAAGACACTGGTGCTCGTATTCCAATCGTTGCAAGCCTATCCGATATCCATGACACACTCGTGAACCTCACTAGTTCATGCATCGTTGTCCAAGAGCGATGCGTACTGATCTGGTCACACGAGGCGAGGAATGTTCTCAACGTCGCGCACAACGTCGAGAAGCAAATGTTGGGATTTGTAAGTCACTTCTCACAAAAGATAGAGTGCGAGTCTAACTTGGTTATAGATTGTTGGTCCCAACATGCCTCAAGGTCTTCTGGCACAGACCGAGGAGCACTCTGTTGAAAACTATCACACGCCTGTTCGCGGCGCTATTGATGAGAGAAACGAGGTCTACCAAGCTGCTATCAAGGTTGAAGAGGGTGGTGATGACGACGATGTCGACATTGAAGGCAGAGCGCTCAAACGTCCTACTCTGCTTGTTCATTCTTTCAGAATTGGTATTGTCATGATCTTGGTAGTTCTGACCCAAAGTGTGGGTGTTTCGAGAGTAAGTCCGGCAGAACTTCCAACATGTTGATGGTTACTAACAAACACTAGCTCATCCGTCAATGGTCCTGGGATGGCGACTACACCCGTTTTGCGCTGGCTGCTGTCATCCCTCCTCTCATGGTCTTGTCACTGGTAAGTAGTTCTTGGATCGATTTGAAAACGATTGAGTACTTACCGTATCACAGTTCTTCTTTATCGTCGTCGTCAGTAGTGTCTTTCAGCTTCTTCTTCCAGCTGGAATCTGTTTGAAGAACTCCAAGTTCCACTCAGGTGAATAATATGCTTTGGGATGAGCAGCTCCCTTGAGAACACTGGACTGACCATATTTGATAGCCACCAAGCCTAACCCCAAGCGATACAAGGATTATCAGCTTCCCCACATCACCGTACAAATGCCCGTGTACAAGGAGGGCCTCCGAGGGTAAGCTCCGAATCACTGTACCTCTCCAACTCTTACTAACGCGTCTCAGTGTCATTGTCCCGACTATGGTTTCAGTCATGGCTGCAATCCAGCACTACGAGAACCAAGGTGGCACAGCCTCCGTCTACATCAACGATGACGGCATGCAGTGCATCCAGCCTGAGCTCGCGGCTGCACGCAAGCAATACTACCGCGAGAACGGCATTGGTTACTGCGCCCGTCTTCCTAACAAGAAGAGCCCCAAGAGCAAAGGCGGATTTTCTTGGTTCAAGCGTTCCCCTCCTGTTGACCCTGAAGTCGACAACCAGGATGAGAGTTCCGTCTCCCCTCAGGGTCGCGCCAACGAACTCGGCTTCGTGAGAAAGGGAAAGTTCAAGAAGGCTAGCAACATGAACTACTGCCTTGCTTTTTCCAATCGTGTCGAAGACGAGATGCTGAGGCTCACCGAACTGGAGTGTCAAGAACGTGGGTGCAGCTATGAGGACTTGACTGCTGAGGATGACGACCGTCTTTATGAAAAAGCTTTACAGAACATGGTTGATGCTGATGAGGGCAAGACCTGGGCTGAGGGTAACATCCGAATGGGTGAGATCATTCTTCTTATCGACTGCGACACACGTGTCCCCGTCGACTGTCTTCTCTACGGCGCTCTCGAGATGTACGAGAGTCCCGAAGTCGCTATTTTACAACACGGATCAGGCGTCATGCAAGTCGCCCACAATATCTTCGAGAACGGTATTACTTACTTCACCAACGTCGTCTACACCGCAATTAAGTATGGTGTTGGCACCGGTGACGTCGCTCCTTTTGTCGGCCACAACGCATTCCTTCGATGGAAGGCTATCCAGAGTGTCGCGTTTGTTGACCCATCCGATAAGATCACCAAATGGTGGTCTGACGCGCACGTTTCTGAGGATTTCGATATCAGTCTGAGGGTTCAGATGGCTGGTATGATTTGTCGACTGGCTACCTATCATAATGGTGGTTTTGAAGAGGGTGTTTCTCTGACAGTTTACGATGAACTGAACCGTTGGGAGAAATACGCATATGGATGCAATGAGCTTGTGTTCCATCCTTTCTATAAGTGGATCTACAAGGGTCCCGTCACCAGACTCTTTCTCCGATTCCTTTGGAGCAACATGCCGGTTTCCAGCAAGGTTTCCATTATCGCCTACATCTTCACTTGTGAGTCCTCACCTCAAACCCAGATTTGCATCCCTTACTAACAACTACAGATTACGCCATTGCTGCTGGACTGCTCCTCACCCTCATCAACTACGTACTAGTCGGTCTGTTCTTTTATGATCTCGACCAGTTCTATATGCCCTCATGGGGTATCTGGGTCTCCCTTCTGGTCATCTTCAACGGTGTTGCCTCTATTGCATGCAGTATGACGCGTCACCGCCTCAAGGAGAAGTCATTCTGGTCCGCTATTCTCGAAGCTTGCAAATGGCTTCCCTTCCTACTTCTTTTCTTTGGTGGCATCAGTATCAACTGTGCCAAGGCTCTTCTGTGCCACGCCTTCTCTATCAACATCGAGTGGGCGTCGACATCGAAGGAGCTGGGCCCTACAGGTATTTACATCGGTCTCAACAAGATGATGCACCGATTCAAGTACACATTCCTTATTTGCTTCGTTCTCGCCGGTGGCATGATGTATATGGCCATCGGCGCCCCATGGGGCTGGACTATTGCACCCGGTCAGTTCTCGTCCGGTACATTCGCTATTGTGCCGCTGGCTGTCCAGATCTCTTGCGCCTTCTGCTTGCCGATTTTCCTCGGCTTGACCTAACGATCGATAAATATGATATCACTAAATGGAAAATAATGAGATGTTAGATAAACGAAACGTGGATTAATACATATCATGAAAAAGAAAAACAATGATAAATAGCTACTTAACATAAAATGGAACTCATCTAGGCCCTGGATGCTCTCATCCCGGCATGGTTATATAATACTACTTCAAACTTATGAACCCAGTTCCCGCAAGCAATCAAGTATTTCAAATAGTTAATAGTGTCTTTACTATACATATATAGATTGTTCCTTCCAGAATAATTGGAATGGCCATTTCTTTTTTCGATCGTAGACATACAGAAGTAATTGTGGCTCATTGAAGCCTTGGATGATAGCAAATGGATTGAATAACACAAAACACAGCACAACGTCAAAGAGTTCAACTTAAGCTTCATATCTGCCACTGTAATATCTGAGTGACTCTGGGCGTTACTACGCTCTTAATCTTATGCGTAAACTTACCAACCAGCGGGTGGGATCCCTCCATCATAGCAACAAGCTTTATCAAAAGACTTCCGTGATGTATCGTCATTTATACAGAAGTAAATTTGGCCTCTGTACATCTACTGATTGAGGTATCAAGATCAATACCTCCAAATGAGTCGTTCTTCCGAAACACGTACAGCAAAGATTTGTCCCACGGCGCACCACCAATTCAGAGCAGTCTAAATAGCCATGGATGGTAGTGAAAATAGTATTGAATGCTTGTACAGACATGAGATTTTAGTCAACCTCGAGCAAATTAAAATACAGTTTTGATACAATCCAGGATTTATAGATCCAAGACTACAGCGGGCAAGGGGCGTATGCTCACGCGTCGTGGTTCTTTTAGCATAGCTAAAAATGTCGAGTTGCGGTCGTGCTGGAAGCTTTACTCCATTAGCTCTTGTGAGACTATCTTCCAATTAGTCGGCTAGTGATGATGACATATCCAATTGGGTTATTTTCACCAGGTAGCTCAAGCTCCAGAGTTATGTAGAAATGGAAGAACGGGCTCACGAGTGGCTGCTCAAACTTGGTACAAAACGAATATTGCCAAATGTTAAGCCGAGGGTCATATAATAATAGGTTCAATCATGTGAAGTTTACACGTTTGGTGTTTGTTGAGATCTTGGCTAGGCTATCCTCCTTCACAAGGATAACTCAACGTTTACAAATCACGTGTTGATCCTGTCAGACGATGTGATGACAATGACCAGGCCAAATGTAGTGAGCATATGGTGTCAACTTTCACTCAAGGGATACGGTCTGCATGTATTCAGACAGAGTAGCTACGACATTGACACCATATCCTACTCGAAGAGGAATCGATCCTTACGGTAAACGGGGCTTACCTCAGCGCTAGCACCATTAAAGATAAAGACCGTCGGAGAATACAGTCAGGGGATCAACGAAGGCTACTCAACGTAATCTAACAAACCAAAAGACACCAGTGTCGCCTATTAATCTAGTTTTACTCTGCATTTCTCTTCGATCTCATACTACTCATACTTTAATATGGATTCCTTCAAAGTTATTGTTGTTGGTGCTGGACCAGTCGGCTTGGTTCTCGCTCACGCGTTACAAGCTTCCGATATTGACTATGTGCTTGTCGAGCAGAGACGCCAAGTCCCTCCAGAACCAGCTTACGGCCTATTCTTATGGCCACAGATTATGCGAATATTTCATCAGCTTGGACTCCATGATGTTATCACCGCTATTAGCCAGCCCATGGTTGAAGCTATTCACAGATCAATAGATGGCAAGGTTCTTCGTCGGGAGGAAGGGTTTAAGAAGCTTGAAGTTATGTGAGTTCCACCCTCAATGTGGACATACACAGTGAGGTATTGACTGAAAACAGGTTTGGATATCCCATGACGATATTCAGCCGTTTGGACTTTGCGTCGACACTGTTAAACGCGCTCGCCGATAAAGAAGAGCGCGTTAAAACAAACAAGCGACTTAGCAAGATAGTGCAGGATAGAAATGGTGTCAAAGTCGAGTTCTCTGATGGTACTGTTGAAGAAGGATCAATTGTTGTTGGGGCTGATGGCATTTGGAGTAGTGTAAGAGATCAAATGGTGGCCCAAGGGCCAAACGGACTCTTTGATAAGTCCACCAACCCATTCGAGGCAACCCACGCTGGTGTATTCGCCAAAGCAGCCCTGGTTCCAGGCCTTGATCCGGGTAGAAACATCAATGTCTACCAAGAAGACTCTCATGTGCAAGTTTTTACAACAAGAGAAGAGGCTATGATTATTGTCTATCATCGTATCCCAGCCGAGAGGAAGAGAACATACTTTGGACAAAACGACGCTGAGGATGCAGCCAAACCCTGGCTTGATGTTTGTGTCGGTGAGGGAATAACCTTTGGCGATCTGTGGAAGAAGAAGACGGCTGGTGGAACAGCGAATTATGATGAGGGAGTATTACAGTGGTGGCACTGGGGAAGAATGGTACTGGTGGGAGATGCTGCGCACAAGGTAAGTTTTGCTCTGCAGCCCCAGATTCAACATGCTAATAATCAGTAGATGAACCCCATAAGAGGTGCGGGAGCATGTTGCGGCATCGAAGACTCCATCGCCCTAGTAAACTCTCTCAAACGACTGCTCCGCTCCGAACCGAACCCACAAAATTTCGACCTTAGTCAAGCATTCGTGGCGTACCAGCACGAGCGTGAAGCGGCAGCGAAGCTGTGGATGGACATCTCTCGGCTTAATCTTGAGTTGTGCATTGGCCCAAACCAACCCGCACTGAGAACAGCAAGTATTGCGGATTTAAGAGCCATGCCGCTGGTTGCAGACGGGCCGATATTGAGACATGTGCCTTTTCCCGATGAGAAGAGCGGTCTTGTGCCATGGAAGAGAAGTACCAGAAGGGGAAAGATAGACGAGGAGGTCAAGGCGAAGCTTTAGATTGGGCCAAATGCTTATTCATATTGCGTGACAAGTTCAAATAGTCTCTATATGACTGATTTATTACATTGATTCAACCAAGGATATATGTAGAATGAGTCAAAATTTTTGGTTGCATCTATTTCCTTCGCTTGTCTCGGGATACAATTTCCCAAGGTTAGGTCTCACCGAAGCCTTTGATAGCGTTGGATGCGTCACATACCCCTCTCATGCTTCTTGAAGCTGTTGGATCAGAACCAACATTTTGTCGTGCAAAAACCCTGAGAAGACCTATGATGGCCAACAATACGGAAGGCCCAATGGTATCAATTGGTGTGATGATTTGCCTTCCCTAGGCACCCGTCAAAATATAAGGCCCAACAGTTCCCAAGATATCAATCTTTTCTCCTTTGAACAGCGCCATCTGGTCTCAGTCATTCAAGACCTCTACTTTCAGACCAAGATCAAATCTGATGTAGAACAACCAATCCTTGTTCTATTAACCTATCTCGTGCTGGAAATGTGCTGCGAACTTCAGGAGGTTGACTTGGATATCCTCATTCCTCCACCGGATGGAGGAATACGTCAAATGTGCATAGAATAGAAAGAGCTCAATGATTTCGCCGTTGCCCGGTTTCCTTTGTGACTTCGACGATCGCGCTGGCAGCTACGTGAATGGCTGGCTAGCTAAAGGCGGCTACTATACTAAGCTTCATGTTGTGGCAGAGCTTGAATTCTTGGGCCTTGACTGGTTCAGGCCTTCTAACAAATCCGATGACCCTGAGAAAGCGCAAGCCTATTGTGCCAAAATGCGTTAGCTTGGAGCGAAATGGTCTCGAAACTCTTGCCAACATTCAAGCCAAAACGGAGATCGAGATGATGCCTTTGTATATATTGTTTGGCCTGCTGCTAGTGGCGTTTGAGTCATCACTGCTATAGAATATCAAGCTGTCAGGAAAGGCCTGGGAAAGATCGACAATGCATTCACAATGGAGGAGTGTTCTAAGATGACTGAGCAACTTGGAGGTATATTCCATGCCGAGCCAGAGGATTGCCCTTATTTGGACCTTGATGGTTCTTGAGAGGACGGCCGTGGGTTAGAAACGAGGACCATCAAATGCCCGTTTATGTACGACAGTCAATAATTGGGAACTATATATAGGATGTCGATCCTATACAAGCTAGCCAGTTACACCCCATTCGTCCCACCACTATAATTCAAATTGGTTCTAGCTCTTCCGGAATCTGGAATGATTACGCCTCTCCCAGCATGTTGCCGACGGACCACAGTGAGTATCTTTAGCTCGCAGCTTCTTCTGAGCTATATGTATAAGTGATCGGTATTGATATTCTATTGTATACACTTCCGTAATCATGATAGCGTTGGACTATAAACTTGGCTCACACCCTAAGAACTTCTCATCACTAAGTGAGTATGAGAATTTAGGAGAGATATTGAATTGACTTTGATGGTATTGACCGAAGTGTTCTACTTGGTATGATATTTAAATATCTTTTTTGGCATTATAGTCAGCAAAGCGTCGCTGGAAAATAGTCGTTCTCATTTTGTCGCAAGCCATATTCCAATCCGTCGTCCACTTGCGATAAAAGGGTTGATACCCAAGTAGCCCACCCAGCCATCGTCCGAATACGACACCAATTGCAATCGAGATCTGCTGGCCAAACGGCATCCATGGAGGTGGCGAAAGATAGGTGCCGCCAGCATCAAAAGTCTAGCCGAGTTAATAAGATGACTTCTAGGCCTCGTTCCAATGAACATCAACTTACAGATAGCAATTGCATCATGGATAGTCTCTCCCCATGTATCACAAATTGGTCCTGGTACTTATACCAGTTCTCAAAGAAGACAGGGTTGAGCTCAAATACTGCATCTGTCTTCTCTCCCGAGAGCAGGAACTTGACTATCTTACCACCAGCTGGTTGCATGTCTTTGGGCATTGGGTAAGTTCGATGGTTGCTGTAAGGCTTGATGTTGAACCTTCCGTCTTTGGGCGTCAGTATTAATTCATTGCCCTCGTGCTCGAATCCCATAACACCCTCGATAACCTCCACATATTCTTCTTGGACATGGAAATGTGTTGGAGGCTTCTTATCAAAGAACTCCTCGCCTTTGTCCAGATCGAGTGAGATCTCTAGCGCGAATGACCTGTCTGGATGTGACAGGAGACGCCCTTCGATAGCCCCGCGCAGACTTGACGAGAGTATTAGCTATCAAACAGAAAATAAAGTGGTCTTTGAACCAAGTGGCACTTACACAACAACTCGAGTGTCGTCGTCTGAGTATACGACGGAACTGGCGTCAGAAGGCATATTGTTTGTCTAGTCAAAACTTGGTTGAAGTCAACTGCGCAAAATTATGAGTATAAGATGAGAAGCTGAGTGCGAACTGTCTTATCTACGGCAGAAAGATGACTTGGCCGAAAGGCCCAGGTTTGACACCCTGCAGCTTACGTTTTGAACTGCTGCGACTCCCAATGCAGGGTCAACCGATGCAACTTAGACTTGCGCGGTTACAATTTTACCATGCGGCAAAATGCAAAGCAGGGCTGGGCAATGTCAGCTGCCCAATGTAGTAAGCCTTTCAGAATCTCGCATGAAGATAAGTATTTGACAGAAGGGGTGTGTAACTACCAAAACCCCTGTGAAAGGATGTCAGCCCTTGTGGGTACATCGAATTCCAGATTGGTGCGGATACCATCGTATTGATTCCGCTGCGGCTGAAATGCAGTTCCTGATTGTCTCCACAATCGAGTAAATCAGAACTCCGTTGGAGAAGAAGGATGTCACCCTTACAGCAATTCATGAGTAAGTTGTTACCAATACATCGGCGCTTACTGACACGAGCTCTAGACTTTATCGCTTCGGACCTCTTTGTCAGTCCTATCCTCCAGAACCTGCCCTGGGGATAGGAAGGATATTAGCAGAATGAGCTCAGGATAAGCGATTACCCTCACAGACGCTCAACTCCAGTGTGACTTTATGTGCCAAAAGTATTTGTTTTGTTGAAGTCCCAAATATTCGCGGCCATAGTATTAAAAATGAGATGAGGTTGTAAGATTTGTACGAACAAGGGAATTTGGATCATTTATTTTCCGTTACGACCTATATGAATATAATGAATCAGAGAATATAAGAAACATCTCTAGCGATTCCCACTGATTCTAGTTATTTCGATTGCTGGCCAATGCTATTCATGATCATGCGAAGGAGGAGAAAAGTCTCCGCCTACTTTTGACTGGCACTGTAGCTTAGCTACTAATACGACAATTGCTGGTATTAGGGCAAGACGTAGTTTGCAGATAGACCAGCCAGAATAGACAGTGCCGTGAACCAAAAGCCAGTGGCAAACCACTTCCAGCAGCTTTCAGGGTCTTTGAGATCAACAAGAGCAACCATAGAGCCAACAGAGACAGCGCAGCCTCCGACAGTAATCACAAAGTATGGGACTCCCAGTCCACCGGTTACACCACACCAATAAAGGCAGGTGCACATTCCCAGAAACAGAGTCCAAAGCAGAGGTCGGGCACGGCCATTGCAAAGAACGGCAAGGCTCTTGACCCCGACTTTGAGGTCATCTTCGAGGTCCTGGTGGGCGTAGACTGTGTCAAACAGAATAACCCAGAGGTTTGATGCCAACAGCAGCGACATGGCCGACTCTTGTTTCCAAGGTGCTTCAACTCCCATGGATGAACTGCCAACCATCACACCCCATGTCAGGCAGAAGCCCAACACGACTTGCGCAAAATATGTATGTCGCTTGGCAAAGGGATAGTATAAAGTAGCGAGGATGGTTGGGATTGTAGCAAGTGCCGTCTCGAAACCCAGTGGTAGCAGGCAGGCGGCAGCGAGGATGGCCTGAGAGACAGAGAAAGCAAAGGCCGCTTGACGGCTGATGGCACCCCGGGGAATAGGCCGCATCTTGGTCCTCTCGATCTTTGCATCGATGGGCGCATCTACCAAGTCATTCCACGCATGGCTGCCATTGTTGCAGAAAAAGCTTCCAATAGCCAGGATGCCGGAGATGTAGAGCACATCTGAAACGGAGCTGGACTGGACGGATGCAGCGTGGACAACACCAAATAGATGAGGGAAGTAGATGAGGATAAGGCCAACTGGTGGACTCAGTCGAGAGAGTTGGACGTAGGGAATCCATGACTTGGGCAGGACGTCCACCCAGCTTCCAGCATGGATACCTCCATATTGCTTGGAGAGAGATTTCTTCTTTGAGGCTCTGGTACCTTTGGACGGCGACGTCCGGGCGGTAAGAGCTATGGTGGTTGTGGTGCTCATTGTGCTTGACTCTGAATGTGTTCTTAAACGGGGCTAAGTTAGACTGTGATAAAGAAACGTACGATCAAGTTGGATCCTGGAGACTCATGGGGCGGGAATCCTTGAATGTAAAGTATTCGACACAAACCTAAGCTGAGCCAAGTCCATGGAGGACTTCGCCCGAACTTCTCGCCGTTTAGTTCTAGGTCACATGCAAGAAACAATAAACAAACTCTGACACACAGCCTGAATCCTTCGGAGACACCGGAGAATACTTAGTTTCTGCTTGTGGTAGTTTCTATCGACACTTTTGCTGGTTTAGGACTAACCTGACACGTTGTACTTTGAAGCAGGCATACGCGAGAACTTTGTGATATACACGATTCGCTGACAGTCAGACGAGGCGTATACCAGCTCTAGGAAACTCTGCCGGCCTTCATGTATAAGGTTTGGAACGTGCATTAGCTGTGTTTCTTGCAGATATTCATCGCTGCCGACACCCTATCTCATACGCGTGGACTTGGCGCTGGGGCAAGAACCAGCCCTGCATGAAGTATGAGTAGAGGGGTGTCCAGAAGCCTGGCTGACTTTGTGGGGGTTACTTTACGGCAAGTCACATATCATCTGTGAGATTGAGTCTAGATTTCAGGATCTTGAGTCTGCCACCTATTTGTGGGCCTTATGTACATTAAAAACGCTGTGAGAGTTTTCTTGCGCCGTGCCGCCGTGGCACACCCCGTTGGTAAAAGCAATCTACAAATTTACTTGCCGAGACCTAACCACGGTTCTCCCTTGCATCACATTCCATAGGTCAACCGTGGCCTTCATCACATCCACTCCGTACATGTAGTCCTGCCACTGGCCGTTGCTCCAACGGTCCGGATTCTGCGTGCCGCTGACAATAGCCTCATCCCTGTCCCTCTGTTCAGGCCCATCGGGTAAGTGTAACGTATGCGCGGTTTTGGCCGCGCTGGCAGCTATCTGTTCCCCCCTGTCTTTACGAATTACTTCGTACATCTTCAGAGCCAGCTTGACTTCTGTGGTGCAGGTCAAGGCCGTAGCAAGAACTGCAGCGTCTTCGATGGCGTTGGCTGCGCCTTGCGCTACGAAAGGCAGCATGGGGTGACAGGCATCTCCAATAAGCGCCGTGCTTCCTTTGACCCACCGTGGAAGAGGCCGGTACGAGTATAGGTTCCATTCCATAACGTCTTCATCAGCGACTTCTAGCCATCTGCGAATGGCTGGAGACCAGCTTTGGTAGAAGTCCAGCATCTCTTGACGGTCGCCCTTGGATGTCCAAACATCTTCCAGGTTGCGTCTTTTTACAGGATGAACGAGAACGAGGTTGT
This sequence comes from Fusarium nelsonii, assembly GCA_014898925.1. Lineage (NCBI taxonomy): Eukaryota > Fungi > Ascomycota > Sordariomycetes > Hypocreales > Nectriaceae > Fusarium > Fusarium nelsonii. The sequence goes on from JAAVUC010000374.1 coordinate 37,505, forward strand.
AGAGAGTGTTGTTCTTTAGCGGGTATGCCATGATATGACCTCCCGGTCCCATGTATCGCATAGCGACATTCTGTTTAAGCATGTCTGATAGTAGGGGATCTTGCTTGACTTTGTCGATTGACACAAGAAGCCTATACGCAGCGCTTCCAGTGCAAACAGGCCCGTCGTTGAATCCATCTGTCAGAGCCATTTGCTGTCGGATGGTCGATTTGATGCCATCAGCAGCGATGACTAGATCGCCGTGCAGCCAAGATATTTCTCGGGTCTGGTTGTCGCGTACCTGCACGCTGGCGGAGAATTCCGGATCAGCACAGATGACTGTTTGTGAAGTCAATATTTGACAACCAGCTTTTCTTGCGGCGTCCAACAGTATTTCTTGCAAATCCCCTCGGTGGATTACACTCAAGGGGGCACCATATTTCAGACCAGTACCAGGCATGAGAGGTACTGTACTGAGTTCTTCGTCGCTGGAATAACGTCTAGAAAGTCTTGTTAGTCGTTCCGTTGAAAGCGGCATTCGGAAATCACATACCTGATGCTGACTCGTTCTAATACTGTAGCATGTTCCATGATCTCTTCAAGAACTCCGAGTCTGTTCAAGATGCGAGAAGCATTGGGAGCTAGCTGTATCCCAGCCCCAACCTCATCTATCTTGTTGACTCTCTCCAGTATTGTGACAGAATGGCCGGTCTGGGAGAGGGAGATTCCTGCAGTTAAACCACCAATGCCAGCACCAACGATGATGACATTCAATGGCCTTGCAGCCCTTTGGCTATAAGGTAACCATCTGTCTCTGAGTGTATCCATTATGATGAGATTGAGCACGTAAATTTGACGTCCAAATTGAACAAAACGACAATCCACAGTCTTGTTTCTTGAATGGATGCCGAAAAAGCTATTTATGCCTGTTGCCGTCCTGGACTGCCTGGTACGTGCATGCTAATCAAGCAACCCGCGCCACTGGTAACATAAACTGTAAAGTCTGAACAAGGAATTACAATAATACAATTTACACTGCCTAATCGAATATTCACATGAACCGTTGCTTTACTTGTCAATCTGCTGTGTTAGTTCATACATTCGCACGCGATTACCCTTGTTCAGCATTCTACCACTCTGCTAGTAGGCTGTCTCAAGTACGTAGTGGCCTACTGGACAATGCAGTCTTCTCAAATCGCTGTATCTGAGAAGCCATCACTTTGCCGAAAATCGAGTCAGTCTAGACTGACTAGAATCTGACAATGATTCAAATTGGCAAACGCTATCAGCTGCAGCCACTGAAGGATCTAATGGGGCTGGCTGCGGCCGTTTTTCAACGAACACCCCCCATTACTGCACATTTTTTTTTCTGTATCTGTAAAGGGCCCTGATAAAGTAAAGCGGGTACAAAACGGAGGAGCGGCACGGAACGGGACGAAATAGGTAGTGTTAGTGTCAGTTAGGGCTGCAGGTAAGATTTTAGTCGGATTCCATGAATCCTAGTAATTACGACCTCTTAATTAGATCAGGCAATAACTAGAAAATGTAACGTCCTAACAATATCCGATTACAGGGGAATCTTCTGTCCACCTGGAACAAGCTGATGGAAGACAAGGCTCGCGTCGTACTTGGCCCGGACCTGCTGCAGACGCTTCACATTATCCCTGCCATACGACTTGATAACCTCCTGTTTCGGACCAGCGTCATTCATGAACAGGTAGGGTACCTTCATGGTATTTGGGATGGCAGCCTCGATCCTCTTGGCGAATGCCGCCAAAGCACGTTCCGCAGCAGCGTCGTCGTCTTCACTCCACCAAGCTGCGCTGAGCCCCAGCCAAGTCTGGTTCACTGCTTGTAGGCCAAGAGCATTGCCCCCGAGAGATTGACCAACCAGAGCTACGTTGGCAGTGATGGGCTGAACAGTGCCAACCATCATACCACCAGTAATATCCCGAAGATCGTCTAGCTCAGGAGCCGTGCGGAAGATGCCGTCAATCTTCTTGTAGATTGCGCTACTTGGCTTGAATCCCGTCACATGTAGCGCCCACCGGGGAGAACCTCCGGGTGAGAAAAGACTCTGTAGCTGACTCAGAGTCATGATACCATCCTGGGCCATCAAAGGTTCCAGCGCATAGAAAGGCGCAAAAGCTTTCGGTCGGGGTTCCGGCTTCAAGTAGACCAGGGTCAAGACAATACTGTCGTTTATGGGCGCCAGGTTCATGTGCATGTTGGCATATAGATCCTTGTTAGGTGCAGACTGGTATTTGTTGACAGCCTGCAGGACCTCTGGCATCTGGGAAGCGTTGTAAAGACTGACGCTGCCCCACACACGATCCAGCACGTACGTGCGGGATTTGAACTCGGTTACGACCCCTGGGAACATCATGCAGTGTTAGTATGTACAAACTTTCTGCCAAGAGTCACTCAACCCCCAGCTTAGCCAGGGCTAAGACACGTACCAAAATTGTTGATGCCTCCCTTGAGACCCCAGAATAGATCCTTGTTGGAGGTAGCGCTCGCTTCAACAACGCTTCCATTGGAGAGGACAACCTAGACCGAACTATAAGTGACTCATCTAAGATATGCCCACGTTACATGCATCACATACCTCATAGCTGGCAACATTATCACATGCAAGGCCATGCAGGTCCGTCAGATAGGAAAGCCCACTTCCTAGTGTCAAGCCACCCACACCGACGGTCGGAACTCGTCCGCCAACCATGGTTCGGTTGAACTGTTCAAGGTGCTCGTAAACTTCACCCCATCTATTACCAGGTCCAATTGAAACCAACGAAGTGGACGGATCGAATACTGTCTTAGTCAGTCGGTCCAGTGAAATCAAGATCCCATCGTTGATATTGGCATAGCCAGGATTAGCCGAATGGCCGCCGGACCGAATAGCAAATCTGGCGTTCTGGGTGACAGCAATTTTTACCACTTTGGACACTTCATTGGCATTTGAAGGTGAAACAATGCAGGCAGGTTTAGCCCATGCCGTCTGAGACCTAAAATAAGCGTGAGGGATTAGCAACTACAGAGCACAGATAACAAGGGTGGCAACTAAGACCGGTATAGGTTAGCGAGGCAAGGGTATGGTGCATGTACCAGTTAATCGTGCTCAACTCGGAGTAATCAGTGTCGTCGGGGAAGGACACGGCTTCTCCTAGGGCCTTGGCGATTTGACGACATGCCGAGGCCGTGGGGGTGTTTGGGGAAGCATTCGCTCGAGAGCCGAGCAGCAACGTAAGCGCTACCGCTTTCAATCCTGTGGACAACATTTTACCGAAGGAGATAGGATGTAAGGTCGGATGAAAAGGCGATGTGGCAATAGAAGCGATAACCAGGCTGCAAACCTACACATTATATACCCGTCTGGGAAAGAAGGTCCGGATAATGCTTGTAAGACAAACTTTAGAGGATTCTTCCGGAGTTACAGTCCTAAGTGACAGTGAGGCACGGTCATGAAGAACAAAGGACATGGAGTCATGTTGAAAATACCCGGCATGGGTCCACTGGTTCAGCCGCGAACGTCACTTTGAGAGATATCCAAGCTGCGCGCTTACACGTCTGGCGTGAGAAGGGAGGGCGTAGTCTAGTGTTAGCCATGTAACGTGTGTAGTATCTATTTCAGAGTAGCTATCGATTAGCAGATACACGCAGGGTAGCCGGTTTTGGGTTAGAAAATATCGCCCGCTCGGTTCCTGATGATTTTTGTATGCACAAAGCATCAGGTCAATCACTCTAGCCAACGGCCACAATCGCATCCCAAAACCATTTTCTGAACATGGATAGACTAATCTCCGATACGGCTTTGTCGCCAACTGTCCTCGTGGTTCTGTGCGTGGTAATCGCTATGACTGTTACCTTATTGCATTCCAGCAACTCAAACCAACCTCCTCGGCTTCAAGATAAGATCCCCTACGTTACCAACACCATCCAATACCTTACCGATGCGGGAAGGTTTATAGATCGCGTCAAGTATGTCCTCTATATCACCAAGCATCGAGATTCCAATGACAGTGCTAATATGGAATAACAGAGAGAAATTGGAAAAGGCTAATTCTGACATCGTAAGATTCAATGTGGGATTTATCCCTGCATACGTTGTGAGAGGGCCAGATAATGTACGGAAATTATTCAACTCGCCAAACACGCTGGATGGGAACTTTCTACAGCTCTTGCTTATGGATAAGCACTGGGGCATGCATCACCATGAGATCGCAAAGTTTGCCAACGACAAGACTGGCAGAGGCAAGGCTCCGGCCCCTGGAACTGAGAACGTCCCTGAGTCTGAGAGATACTGGCTTGGCCATGACCGCTTGTATGTCAACTATCTCGCCAACCGCCAGAACTCTGATGCTCTTGCAGATGTGTTCCATCGCACATTTCTGAAGCAGCTCAACACTCTTTCAGAAGAATGGAGCACTATCAACCTCTTTGAGACGCTGAAAACCTCCATGGCAACGAGTGCTATTACTTCACTGTTCGGCACAAGAATCTTCGACCTCAACCCGGATCTGATCGACGTCTACTGGCAGTTCGATGACATAGCTGGCCATTTAGTCTGGGGCCTTCCCAAGTTCCTCCAGCGACGATCTGTTGCCATCAAAGACAGGCTGCACTCGATGACACTCAAATATGTGAATTCCGCCTGGGAGAATTTTGACTGGGACAGTTCCGAAAGTGAAAGCCTCTGGGAGCCTCATTTTGGATCACGACTGTGTCGCGAGACTGCTAAATGGTTCCGGGAGAATAGCTTCTCCAATCATGCAGCAGCTGGACATGCTGTGGGTGCGTTATTTGGGTACGTTACATGTTCAGAAGAAAGACATGGGGCTGCTTAACTGATCTGGATAGACTCAATGGAAACACGATACCTATCACAACATGGATTATGATGCACGCCATTCAAGATCCCGTCCTTTTCGAAGCGCTGCGAAAGGAAGCTTCATCTGTCTACGAAGATGATCCCTTGACGGGAGAGCGACACGTCAATACTCAAAAGCTTATTAATCTACCTCTGATGCAATCAGTGTACGTTGAGGCTATGCGTGTGCATGTGTCATTCAATGTCACTCGACAGGCTTCACAGCCTTTGACCATAGGCGGATACGCCATTGAGAAGGGTGCACTCGTTCAAGCCTGCTCAAAGATTGCACACTTTGAGGAATCAACTTGGGGAGTTGAGGGACATCCCGCATCCGAGTTCTGGGCCTGGAGACATATCAAGTCCGTTGAAACTGTGGACTCGGCGACTGGCAACGTTGTACACCAGGACCAGTTTGCCATGAAAGGCAGACCGAGCTCCTTCTTCCCCTACGGTATGTCTATCCCGCGGAAATTCTACGAAACGGAAGCTAACTTGATGGCAAAGGCGCGGGCTATGTCATGTGCCCCGGTCGATTTTTCGCTAAGCAAGAGATACTACTGGCTGTTGCAATCTTGGTGGCGAACTTTGATATCGAATTTGAGCAATGGATCAATGAGGATGGCTCTGATTCGGCTAGGCCGGCGCAGGATGATGGTCGATATGCGGCATTTATCGCCATGCATCCTGACAGGGAGATGGTAATTCGATGCAGGCGTTCGAAAGATATCGCCAAGTGTGGTTGACACGGTAGTCTGGTTAAAGGATTCAGCCGCTGCAAGATCCTGGCCCTTGCATATGTCAGCTTACTATGTACACCTCCCACGTCAGATTAGCCTGGCCCACCCTTACCTTACTAGGTTATCCAGAGACTACATGCAGGACACTAAAGCAATGAATGGTATTGTCAATCACTGAGTAATATGCCGCGGCAAATGGTGCAACATGTGTCCTTGACGCCCAGGTTAGTTGTGGTAATTGACCAACTCATATGACTGTATAGCCAGAAAGCCTGGTTGATTAGATCATTCTTGAATACACTTTTATTTTGACCTGTGGCATCTGTCGGTCATTGCAATCATGTCAGAGGCCATGGATGAACTCAAAGTTCTGAAAGCCCCTGGAGTTGTTTATGTCTTGGTTGGAGTCTGTGTCTTGTTATACTTTATATACCAGAGAGCCTATCCTAGGCCCTTGGCTGGTATACCATATAACAAACATGCACTCAAAAGATTCGCCGGCGACCTTCCTGAGATCCAGGAGCGTCAGAAAGACGGTGCCAGTATTCGACCATGGTTTCTGGAGCAGGCTGGAAAACATCAGTCAACCATAACGCAGATCTTCCTAGGACCATTCGCGAGCCCGGCTGTCTTGATCTCTGACTTTCGCGAAGCTAGCGATATACTCATGCACAGAGAAGCTGACTTTAAGAGAGGCAAGAAAGTCGATGTATTCAAGGGAGTTCTTCCACATGCCCATCCAGCTATGGAAACATGGGATCCCAGGTTCAAGAATACCAGAGACTTGGTCAGAGATGTCATGACCCCTTCTTTTCTTCACTCGGTACGTGTTGACAGCCCTCGGAATTTAACTCAATATGTCTTTCTAACACTTTACAAGGTCTCAGCTCCAAAGGTTCGCGAGGTTTCAATCAAACTCGCGGAGCTGTGGAAAATGAAGTCGCAATTTGCCATGGGTCGTCCTTTTGACGTGGCTGAGAACATTGTCGAATTTTCATTCGATGCCATTCTCAGTGCTGCTACTGGCCTCGGTCCCTCTGGTGGAGACGTAAATCAACAAGTCCTTCATCTTGCCCAGGTCTTGAAAGAGAAACCATTGGAGTCCAGTGTGGATATTCATCGGCCCGTCGAGGTTCCCGCACTTGACAGATCGACCAAGCTGAAATCTCTTGTCACGGACGAAGAGACTCTTTGGAAAGGCTTTTATATGCCATGGCCTGGACTGTACCACATGGTCAACGGTCTTCGCCCACAGGTCAAGGATGCACGGCGTGTTCTTCGAAAGTATATCAACTCTCAGATCACAGATGCTATACCCAGACTGCAGGCAGACGGAAAGCCGGAATGTGCTCTGGACTATGTCATCCAACGCGAAATCAAAGCTGCCTTGAAGGAAGGTCGTGCACCCGTGCTAGACGATCCGCGCATAAGAGATCAAATATACGGATACCTTATCGCAGGGCACGATACTTCAGCTGGCACACTGTCCTGGATCATACGTCGACTGATGGCGAATCCAGAGGAGCAGGTCAAGCTTCGTGCCAGTCTCCGCGAGACGTATCGTGCCGCTTGGGACGAGAGACGCGTCCCAACCGCGCAAGAACTCACCTCTCACGCTCCGTACCTAGATGCGTTCCTGGAAGAAGTCCTCCGGTATAATTGCCCAGTTGTGACAATCATGATCGTGGCGAGGAGAGACACAATCATTCTGGGCCACGCGGTGCCTGAAAATACACCTGTCTTTCTGAACCTCACAGGTGCTTCCATGTCACGTCCTTCGGTCCCTGTTGATGAGAGCCTCCGAAGCAAGTCTTCAAAATCTTACAAACCAGCCAGAGACAATTGGGATGACATGGAACCTGAGAAGTTTTACCCAGAACGATGGCTTGTTGAAGATCAGGATGGAAAGAAGTCATTCAGCGCTTCAGCTGGTCCAACGCTGGCTTTCAGTGCTGGCAATAGGGGATGCTGGGGGAAGCGTCTTGGATATCTCGAACTACGTGTTGTTCTCAGCATTTTAATATGGATTTTCAACTTCGAAGAGGTTCCAGAGGAGATTGTTAACTGGGATACGTATGATTCACTGGTCACGGCTCCTAAAGAGTGCTTTGTCCAGTTGACAGAAGCATACGATGGAGCGATATAGCAATGCAGTCACAAATAAGACAATGTTTGCTGCCAACAGTATAGTAGTGTGTATATTTATCAGAATGAAATATTTTGCAAAATTGTTATTGCGCTTTCAGTGATTACAGCTGGTTAGGATCACAATACATTAAAGAAATAGGTGGTAACTGTACAGCCATAGGGTAGCCAGCATCGCCCCTTCTACCAGCCCGACAAGGAAGCCAATTTTTCACTAACTAATTCTGGTGCGGCGAGAGCACAGCGTAGCCGGAAAAATATTTCCGTGTTTAGTCTCTGTGTCTTAAAATGTAACTCTGATCTAACGAGATAACGTATAGGAATCTTATCTTGGCGAGCGTATACGGAAGCTCGCTTTTTCAGCTGAGACAAATCCTTCTGTAGGGGGCTCGTCGTGTATGCTGACCTATTCCTGCAGAAGCACTACGTCTCCACCCAAAGTGCAACATTCTACGTCCACTCCCCCAAGGCCGGCGGCGAATATCCATGCAGCCGACATTTAGCAGCTAGGGGATCTCGGCACGGAACGCTTCTAGATATTGCCTAGTAGAGACTACTAGGTTTGTCTCATTATCCATTCAGCCCTGGGCTTCACCTGAATCCTTTCTGTGGTCTAGGCTGGGACATGATGCTGGCGGTAACCATTGCAAGCAAGGTCTAATTATGAAATTACACAACTTTTCATAGCTAGGGAGGCAATTGTAGACTGGACTTATGCTCATTCTGTGAGCATTCTTCAGAAGTAAGTGGATAAATGTTTATAAGGTTTATATGCGGACTACTGTTTATGTGACTGTCCTTTGCCGTTCACATTGTAGATAGGCACTTCCTTCTGTCTCTCGTATCCAGGTCAAATCATGAAGACGACACTACTGAGTGCACTTCTAGGCTGTACCAGTCTTACTGCTGCCCGCTCTCTTCCTACAGCCTATGATGAATTCAAAGTTGTAGCCAGAGATGCAGGCCTGTCTGATGCCGACATTGTCGAGCTAGGAGGGCGAATCACTGCAACCAAGAGAGACAGCAAAAATTCACTTGCTAGTCTCACTTGCGAAGCAGCCCTTCGTGCTCTCGGCTCAGACGTGGTTGATACTGCGCCTGTCAATCAAGAAGTCGCTTACGAGAACTGGTATGTCCCCTGACTTCAAAATTCAACCGCTATTATGGTTACCATGTAACTGACCACCGATAGGTCCGCAACTTGCCATGCAATTCCAAGTTGCATTATCCAGCCCAAAACCACCAAGCATGTCTCAACCGCTATGAAGATCATCAGTGGTCTGAAGTCTAGTTTCGCTGTGCGCAGCGGTGGACATTCGCCCAACCCGGGTGCTTCAAGCATTGACAAAACAGGAGTTTTGATCGACATGAAGCGATTATCGGATGTCTCAGTCTCATCTGATAAGAAGTCTGCTACTGTTGGTGCTGGTGCCCGATGGGGCCATGTGTATTCTGTCCTTGATGAAGCGAAAACTATCGTGATCGGTGCCCGCCTTCCCCAAGTTGGAGTTGGTGGTTCCATCATCGGAGGTACGTAACAGCTGACTTAACTCTATGGAAGCCTTGCTGACACATCGTCTTAGGAGGCTACTTCCACATTTCAGGGCTTTATGGCCTGGCTGCCGACAATGTCAAGAGTTTCGAGGTATGTGATCCTTCTCTGTAATTTGATCTCTCCTTCTCTAATCACCGCTGTAGATTGTCCTGGCCGATGGAAGCATTGTCAATGCTAGCGCTCAGAAGAATACTGATCTTTTCTGGGCCCTTAAGGGCGGCGGTCCTAACTTTGGCATACTCACTCAGCTAGAGCTCTACACTGTCCCTACGTACCTTGTCTGGGGCCAAATCAACATCCATTCCACCGACCAGGCTCTTGAGCTCATCGAGGCCTTTGACGAGTGGCAGAACGACGGCGCTTCCGACACCAAGTCTACGGTGGCCTTGAGCATCGGACTCGATTCTATCACAGTTGGGCTTACTTATGCAGAGCCTGTCGCAGACCCGCCAAAGGCATTCGAACCGTTCTACGGCATCAAACCACTGCAGGTTGCTGTCCCTCCTTCCAACATCACCTTTAACTTTGTCAACCAAATTATTGGATCAGGCAATGCGACAGGCCCCAGTCGGTAAGTTACCTATTTACGCAACAGCATGGAAAATTGACTGTGGTTACTAATATGTCCTTATAGTCACGACTACCGCGGTATCAGTACCAGAGTTGATACCGACTTGACAAAGAAGATGTATGAGTTCTGGCGCGATCGTGCCCTGGCCGTCCGAGAGAAGACAGGTGCCAGCCAAGGCTTTAGCATCCAGCACGTTGGGCCAAACTTGGCCAACCAAGGCAAACTCAAAGGCGGCAACGCGCTCAACATCCCGTCGGGCAACCAACAGTGTATGTTTCATCGATGCGCACAAAGAAACAAACTGACCAGATGCCTCACAGGGTGGACTACACTTATTGACTGGGACGATGCAGCCAATGACGATCTAGTACGCAGCGTTTCCATTGACACTACTAACCAATGGGAGAAGCTTGGCAAAGAGCGTGGCACATACCTACCATTTCTCTTCATGAACGATGGCTCGCGAGACCAGGACCCCCTTGCATCTTACGGCGCGACAAATCTGGCTAAGCTTAAGAAGATTGCCAAGAAATTTGACAGAAACGAGGTCTTCCAAAAGCAACAGAAGGGTGGCTTTAAATTGTCTAAGGTTGGAAGGGTCTAATCAGGCAAAATTCCCTAGTGCTTATTTATGTGTTGCTTGCATCGTAGAATAGGAAGGGAGGGTGTGGACGGGATGGATTGCTTTAGTGTAGAATTCATTCTAATTACAGTAAAGCGGCTGGGCTTTAGGTTTAGACCTGATCTCCTTCGGAGGGTTTCATCATCCAAACCTCAAGAGGTTAGTAGCTAAATATACGTACTGTACTACATTAGATGGGATGGGTGTTGACCAGACCCTACTTTCAACCCCCACGTAGCACACATGCGTGTCGTTATCGCTATCTTGGCTCGTCAAGATTCCTTATTCGGTCCCTTCAGAGGCTCTGCCAAAAGAAAGTGCCTGTTGGGTCGCTTGAATGTGATGATTCAACTCCGCGTAAGCAAGCCACGCCGTTGGACCCTGGTAACATAACACAACACGCTTCGGCAAATTATCACGGCAAGTAGCTAAGCAAACAGTACACAGCCCTATTGATCGGAAGCTAGAAAGCCACTGAGCCTTTATCGCAAATGAAAACGGCTAATTGATTGAATATGGTAGAATGTATGTACGGGACGGTACACCAACGACCAACAAGCATATTTCACCGACGCCCTTCCCCGTGAAAGCCTCCGAATGCCCCACAACCCCTCTGAGCAGGGTCCCCTATCATCTGGCATAGGCGGGCTTGTTGGTCAACATTCATTTTGAGCTGGACCAACAAGGGACTCAAGCGCTAAAAGCTCTATTCTCATGCCCCAGCTGCTACTCCCTCCTACTGTTGACCTGTTAACACTTCGTCCAACCATTCTCCTGCCATTTGTTCAATCGTCACATCTGTTCATTCATTTTCCCTCACAATGGCGGCCCCTTCGTTTGACACTACGCCAGAAAAGCAGGCCGGAATTCTGCATTTCTTCCGTCAGCAGCTGGGATACAAGCCCCAAGCTGTCACTGGTGTCAGCCTCGAGGGAAAGACGGCCATCGTCACTGGAGCTAGCTCAGGCATTGGACTTGAGACCAGCCGACAGCTTCTCGATCTTGGTATCAGCAAGCTTATTCTAGCTGTTCGCAACTTGGAGAAGGGTAACGCAGCTGCTGAAGATCTGGCCAAGGGCCGAAATCCTCCTCTCAAGGAAGGCACCATTGAGGTGTGGAAGTTGGATCTCGACTCTTATGACTCCATTACCGCTTTTGCCGAGAAGGCCAAATCTCTAACGCGCCTCGACATGGTGCTTCTGAACGCTGGACTCTGTCCCGCCAAGCGTGTTGTGAATGAACAAACAAAACACGACGAGATTATTCAGGTCAACTATATATCCACCGCTCTTCTCACTCTCTTACTTCTGCCTGTCATCAAAGCCACGCGCCCAAACCAGCCCGGTCCGACTCGTGTCACCTTCACGTCCTCAGAAGTGGCAGCTTGGTCCAAGTTCAAGTACGACAATGGCATGAACATCATCAAGACATTGGATTCTCCCGAGAAGGGTTCTGATACACTTTCCCAAATGTTCAACTCTAAGCTGCTCGGTCAGTTCTTCATCGCCGAACTCGCTAAGCGAGTGCCATCGTCTCTCGCCATTATCAATGGAGCCTCCCCTGGCTCCATTCATGACTCTCAATTCAACCGCGAGATTGACCAAACCTTCTCGGGCGCTATGGTGAAGAGAGTCATGAAGCATGTCGCTAATACGTCAGCCGATGGTGCGCGTATGATGACAGACGCCATTGTCAAGCATGGTGAAGAGACACACGGGCAGTTTTTGTCTTTCCAGAAGTTGGTACCGTAGGTTCCCCCTCCGCTAGAATCATTATGAATAGGTTACTGATCGTAATAGTATGGCGCCAATCATCTATACCAATATCGGAAAGAAATGCAGTGAGCAGCTTTGGAAAGAAACTATGGAAGAGTTGGCATTTGCCCAACCTGAGAGGTTGATCGAGAGTGTTTCGGCTTAGGTCCCACATTCAGGTAATTTCAGAGTGTTAAGCATGTGATATAATAGTACCAGAGCTGTTTTCGGCAGTCTCAGAGGGGCAGCCCTCTCTATTTCTACGAGCCAGGTGCAAATGTCTACTGCAAACAGTGTTGACCAGTTATGATACGTCTTCAGGATAGTGATGAAGAGAATAGAACCATATAATTGACAGTACCTAACAGATACAACTGAGCCCATGATGTGTCTTACTATAAGTGACTACATACTTGGTCTTTCCTATCTATTCTTAGCCAGTCAGACATTGTCCCTGCCATGTAAGCGGTATCCTAGTCCACCGTTTGACCGTCTAATTCTTCCCTTCCACCTAATTCTACTAACTTCACTAACGCAGTCGCTGTTTCTTCCGACTTCAGCAGCTTGCCCTCGATCAGAAGCATCTCCGGTAAAAGTGTCCTGTGTCTCGAAATAGTCCTCTTGCCATACGTCCCAAGACCTTTAGCGCTGAGTTCGACTATAGTCGCGTCATATACTCTTGTGGGATCAAAACCTTTCCCACAATTGCAAACCTGACACCATTTTCTATACCTACTACGATTCTACGAAGGTTCAGAGAATCCTAGTGACATTACAACATGGGGTCTGAAACGGGGGGCTCTATGGCTTCCTCTTCTCTCTTCATTCATTCTAAAGTTATTGCTAGCCTCTATTAGGTCGGTATACACCTCAACTATCTAGAGTTATTTAAGAAGGAAGCCAGGAGTAGCTTCCTAGCTCTACATATTATATAGCTTATCTTAAATAATAAGACTTAACGAAACATACAAAAAGGTTGTACAATATGTTTTAATTGATCGTCGATTAGATAGATGTATGTACTATTGATTGACGGGTATAAGCTTACTCAATACCTCGGCAAAATACTGAACGTGCAGTGATTAGACATTCCTAATACGCCATGTCTGACTTTTGATACAATCAGAACAATCCCAACAACCCTTATCACTCCAGCTCAATTTCCTAGAGCCAGCCGCATCCCACTGGATATACTTGAGCTGGTGATATCCGATTGCGCATTTGCCATACGACTCAGAATATGCTGATGCAACGCAATCAGGGTTCGCATTGCATAGAGCCGCGCAGCGCTCCTCAGAGTCCTGATTGGGGAATTTAGAAGGTACCTCATCGTACGCCCAAGGAAAGTAACCCTCATGCTGGCAGACCAAGTCGCTGGATGGATCGTCCTTGATCTGACAAACCGCCTCTTCGCTTGTGATAGAAGGGGCACAAGTTGCCTCAGGCGGCGCCACGGCCTCCTCAGCCAAATAGTCATCCCGTTCCCTATCGGTGCAGAAGCATTTGTAGCAACTCTGCTCACTCCAATCCAGTGAGCCTTCAAAGTACCCAGGTGTAAATGAGCTATCATGGATGGAGCGAGACGAGAAGACACATTTATTCAAATCATAATTCCAAGCTGAAGCCTTGCAGCGATGGGGCATATGGAAGCAAAGGGCTGAACAGTGGTTGGTGTCGACCTGCCAAAGATATTCTTCATCTCGAAGTGTGAAAGTGTTCCTGAACGATCCAGATTGATCACAATCGACCTGCTTGTAGTTCTTGACAGGCGTGCATCCATCAGACAGGGCAAGCGTACATTGGGGCATTTCCGATTTGGTGGTTGTAGGTACGTAAGATGAGATAAAGGTGGTTGGAGGCTCAGTGGGCGATGGAGCCACGGTTGTGTGCTCAGAAGAGATTTGAGTGGCCGAGGGTGGAGCAGAAGAGAAAGCTTCACTAGTACCATCACCCTTAATAGAGCAATCATTTGAGCACGACCAGCAGCCCAGAGAACTCCATGGGAGTACAAACCCAGCCGAGCTCTGGTCCACTGCCTCTTGGAACACCGTGGTTATGAAGGCTGCGTTGCTAAAAATACACCTTCTTCGCGCATCATCGTATGCTGAGGCGGCGCAGCCATCCAACTGGAAGCAAATGACTGCACACTGCAGGGAGCTTTGCTGCAGTGTCTCTCTATCAAAAGCGCGGGTGGTATAGGGGCTGAAATCACTGGTGTCAAGGCTTCCCATCTGTTCGCAGATAAGATCCAAGGATGGCGAGCTGAGTTTATGACAAGTAGGGCAAGATGTGGCGGAGGGGGTGACGGAAGTCATCACAGCCGTTGGAACAGTATGCTCAGGGATGTAAGTGACCGATGATGGCGCAAGTTCTGAAGCTGTCGAAATATCTGCTGGGTTCGTAATTTCGCAACCCTGGCATTCGAAGCAATCGAAATCATTCCAGATCAAAGATCGTTGCCTGTCGAGGTCAATACCAGTAACGCCTAGTCTGTCGCCGAGCATCAAACAGGAAGTCTCTTGACCCAGAGTATTCAACGCAAAAGCCTTGCAGCTATTGCCTTCTTGTTTGCACAGCAGGGCACAATCTGCCATGGAATTCTGTCTGGGATTGCTCCATTTAGCACGACCCCATGTACCCACTTTAGGGACACCATAAGCCCAGCAGGCCCTGGGCGCGTCTGGCGGACTGTTTTCATCAGCAGGTCCAAGTTCGTTGTCAGACAGGACCTTGTGCCCTGGCAAGGAGACCATTTGAGTCACTTCTGGCTGCACGGGAGTGCAGTATCCAGGCGGTGGCGCTCCTGCAGGGCAGACCCGTGAGCCTGATGGTAGAGAGCTTGCAGTTGATACCGGGTTGTAGGTTGCGGTTGCGGGAGGGTCCCTAGTCAAAGTTCGAATATCGCTCTCTGTTCCTGTGGGCACGTCTTCAGTAGCAGGCAGTGACATAGTCGGTGGACCATTCATAGACACAGTCGAAGGACCTATCATTGAGATGGTCGATGGGTCATTCAATGACGCGGTCGAGGGACCATTTGCGGAGATAGTTGATGGACTAAAAGTGTGGACATCGGAAGATGTGGACACACCAGACACTGTTTGGTCAGCGTCCGAAGTAGGGTTATATGTTGCACTGGACGGCGCATCCATTGTGGAAGGCTTATCGGCGGTGACTTGGATGTTCGGTGTCTCAGTCGTGGGAGATGCAGTCGCCGGGCTAGTTGTGGTGCGAGGAGTAGGTACACTACCCCCGTTGCCAAAGTCGATCACCACATCATCGATGGTATTAGGAGTGACCTGGTCAGACATGAAGATGGAGTCGACATAAATGACTGCAATCCCGCCAATCGGACAGGTGACAGAGAGTGTGAAGGCACCCGCTGTGTCAGGAACATCCGTCTGTGTTAGAACAGTAGCCCACTGGATGACCTGCCCCGAGCTAATGATATTCGACTTGTAGAATTCAAGGCTGCCAATTGAAGCGCTGATATCGCACACGTTGACGCTGCTGGTAGTAATCGCGGCGTAAAAGAAACGAATAGTGTACTTCTTAGTGTTGAGATCGCCAACCTGCTGCGAAATACGGACGGCGTTTCCGACGGCTCGCTTGCGCCCGGGCGGGCTACCACTAGCCGACAACTCGACGCAGCCCTGTTCTTTGCTGCCATCGCCTGTATAGCCCTTGTTGAGGAGGATCTGAGCCTCGCCTTCAACGGAGAAGCCAGGGACCGGGTTGTCGACAGTGCCTCTAGTGGCAAAGTTTCCACCTGCGATTTCATTCTTGACAGTGAGTGGTCCCTTAGTCTCGGAAGAAGTTGGATTCACAGTCGTTGTTATATCTGTGGTGGTAGTGATACTGGGAGGATGGTGTTCGCATCGACTTGCAAGTGCAGCATTGAAGTTGCCCAAGATGACCAAGGTCATCAAACCTAGAACTGAACGCATGCTAAGGACTTGGCGTAGCCAGTGTTCAAACAAATGCAAGGTACAAGAATTCAAGTTCAGTAAGAGTGTAAGTCAGAGCCATTGAGAGCGGTACGTCTACTTATCAAGGAAAACAGCCACAAAATTGCAGAGAGCAAATTGCCATTACCCAAAATCGAAATTTGGCCAGTATTCAGCTGGTGTCGAGAGCACCGTTTCTACGCCGATTTAAGACTAAATATTCGAGGGCCAAATCGACCCTGACTAGTTGACGCCTCGTTCTCCCCATTGGTAGATAAACGATCGCGTTTCTAAGTAAAATATGCCAAACATAATGGTCAATTCCCGTTTCGCCGATGACCAACAGGCTCTTAGTGTAGATTCTATTATCATGTTAACAGACTTTCAAGGATTTGATACAGAAACCTGCAATCTCCTAAAGAACTTATCCCACAGAGTGTAGATATCTCTACAATAAGATAATTTAAAGTTGAGAATGGGGGATTTACGCTTGTATTTGTTTAAGAAGCTAAATCGCAACTAGCGATTGACCCCTGTTAATCCATTCAAGCTTTTCTGAAATCTAGAAGCCAATAGTACCCGTAGTTTGCTAATGACCCCGTGCACTATTGAATGTTTATCGAAATTTGTAGTTAGACCTGGATTCTTTGATCTAAGTCCCTTGAGCTAGATAAGTGTCGATAATTAGACCACTCTGCTTTATACGAGCAGAAGAACCTTTTCTACCACTAAGAGCTGTAGGGACTCCGGAGTTTGCCAGATCTGTATTGATCCAATCAAGTGCGCGTGGCTAGATTGGAAAGTATTACAGTGTTCGTTATCCATGCATTGCCACACAGTCAGCCTTGCAAGGTACAGGACCAAACCTCCAATGGCTGGAACAAAAAAGTAGAATGGAGAAAACCTATGAATAATTTCAGTGACAATATCTAAATGGTGGATAGCCCTCTCTTCTATGAACCAGCTAAAGAAGTTCTTCCTCAAGTTATAATATTCGGCAAGCTCGTGGAAATTCGATAGTTGCTGTGCTATATATTGGTAAATTGTTGTTCCCGTCACAGTAGCCAACGACTGAAGATAAAAAGACCACGATTATCGTTGATATAAATACGGCAAGGACAGTATATGGATAAGAGAACAAAGACTGCTTGAGTCGCTTGTTGGAAGACGGATGACGAGGAAAGGTATAAACACGGCATCCATCTCTTGCAAACCCGTACAAAAACCCAGTGGCCAGGAAGAAAAAGCGATGATACGAATGTTGCTCCGTTTATGGCGGAGTGTTACAAACTGCCAAACCATCGCAAAGATTACAAGTCTCGCCTGAATTACAGGAATCCTTGTGCATGCCACAAGACTCCTAGGATGAGTCATACAACTTGCATCCATTATCATTCTTAGTGGAACACCAATCTGTTTCCTTCCAGTCCTCCAAACTAATGTCAAATCGTTGGACAACTTGGCCACTCCTGGCAACAGCTAGAAGAAGGAAGAGTGTTAGTCACACACCAACCGGAAGATACGTCAGACTTACTCCAAAGATTGAGAGCTCTTCCAAGAGCGTCAATTCCTACGCGCCAGGTAAGGTCTGGGTAGTTTGAGTCGTAACAATCGAACTCGTAGTAGTTCTTATCACTAGCGAAGAAGTCGGATCCGCGCTCACTGCAGATCTTCTTGCCAGCGACCCAAAGGTCCAATGCCGTAACATCAAACTCTAGAGGTTTATTATGGGTATAGGTGCGAATGGCGACACATGGCGGATCGGTCATGGGTAGAGAATTGCCAGGTTGGACTGGAAGCTTGGGGTCAACGACTCCCTTGTCGTCATCTCCCCTCTTATCAAACCAGCCACAATCTGGGTTGTACCACGTCTCGGCTTTGTTGGTCCAGGTACCCATAATAGAGCGCAGATCAGCACGCCCATTACCATCAAGATCAGTAAAATACTGGTAAGTCCCTGCATAGCTACCAGAGTAGGCATTGCCATTTGACTTTCGCCACTTGTAGTATGAGCCGCTGTTACCAGCAGGATTACTCTCGAGGCCTCCGTTGTACCTAGAATAATCATCTGTATGAACAACTAGAGGTTAGGAAAGGAAGAAGTAACTTACCACGCGGACGCACCACGCGGACGCGTCACCCGTGAACTTGTCAACCCAGATGAGATCATCCCTGCCGTCACCGTTCACATCAGCAAATCGCAAGTTGGCACGATCAGCTCCTTCAGCACGCTTAACCTGCCACATGTCACTGGAACCATTATCGGTACCATGCATGCGACCTCGTATTAGTCCATTGGGGCTGATGCAAAGGTAACTGGCCTTTCCGCTAGTGGTGATATGGGCAAAGCGAACAGCAACTGAACAAGGAAGTGCAAGTTAGTACGCGAAACGCGTCACAAGGTAAGTAAATACCATCGTGGATACCAACGCCATCCTTCTCGTTACACTGTAGATCAGGCGTGGCAACTTCTTCGAATGCCCACTTCTTATCTCGCTTATATTTGTTAATTAAGACTCGGATTCTGTTGTTCCGCTGCGGGTCAACCCAGACGATATCGCAAGCTCCGTCATTGTCGTAGTCTGTCAGATGCAGGTTGTGACGGTCGACGTTGGCACCTCCCGGAGGCTTCCACAACTCAGACACAAAGCCATTCCAATAGGGCTTTCCAGCTGACACATACTATTTTCCAGCGTTAGGGTAGACTAGAGACCAGTATTAGAAATCGATACGGACAGGACTTTTCCCAACTTGCACTTACGATCCATGCGGCCATTAGACCAAACTCAAACGTAGTCGGATCTTCCGTTGTCCCAGCCATGCATATTGCAGTATTTGTTGCCATCGGCTTCATGTTTAGTACCGCCGGCCCAGGTTTTTCCAGACATTCACCTTGAACTTGAAGGCTTCTTTGTCACCCTTGGTGCTCTCGATGTAAACGTAGTCCTTCACGCCGAGATTGCCAAAGGCAGGTCTTGTTCCGTAAATGCGAGCAAAGTGAATCCTGTCCTGCCAATCCTGCTTACTAGGCTGAAGGTAGCCGATACCGCCATGGGTGGATCCAGGTGATTTTTCGGTAAAGAAGGCTTGCCGCCATGCGACGTTGAGGCCATCGCCATCTTTGCCCTTGCTACAACTTCGGGTATTGGTGTAGGTGGCAGTTTCTCCGTCACCCTTCATGTACATCCAGTCATCGCGGCCCTAAAAGAAAGTCAGAGAATTGTGCAAATTGGGGTGGGTGTACTTACATCGCCGTTCAGATCTTCAAATCGCAAACCCTTCAGGTTATCAAGTTCCGACTGAGTAGGTGCCATTGTAGCTCGGACACCGAGCTTCTGCCAAAATTCAGGCTTTTCGCCAGTGCCGCCGTTTCTCCAGAAGGGGACGTGGCCATTGTCCGCAACAAGACCGTAGTCAACGCGACCGTCACCATCGATATCAGCAAGACGAACACGGTCCTGATGTCCCTCACCAGACTTGATGAGGCCGATGCATTTGAAGGAAGGGGGATTGCTACCATTCCCATTACCCTGGTTTACTGACATGTGCAGGTCACCAGTGGGAGAAATGCAAATAATATCATCAAGCCCGTCACCATTGACGTCGGCAAAGTGAAGTCTTCTGGGGATACAGTAGATGTTGCCATGGAGGTCACCAATTCTCGTAAAGCCTCCCTGGCCATCGGCCGAGTTTTTCCTGTGCATTTTTTAACCACACTGCGCTGTCCAGCTCTGTTGCCGACTTATCAGCTTACCAGACACCAAATCGGTGATCATTCTCGGCATACTCGTACCAACTGAGTATGTCGTCGTATAAAGGACTGAACATGCGACCGAATCTCCATTGTTTGCGATCCCATGGACTGTAGATCTGTACTTTGACAGCAGGGCCTTGGGAATTATGGTAGTAAATGCCATCTCCAGTGCCGGAGCCAGTCTGCGTGTTGGCTGTAAAGGGTTATGGGTCAGTAAAGTCCAACCGCGAATCGAGTCGCATGGCCACTTACGAGCGAAACCGCCATTTCCTGCCGCCTTATCGCAGTACTTATTCTCAGAGGCGGTCATATCAGCAGCCAGTTTGATGCGGTCAGCAACCATGGCTCTGTTGATGGCAGCATGTATCAAAAGAACAAGGACAGCTTATCACGGACTTTGGTATTGTGGCTTGTGATATGTGGTGACAATTTCCATGAACCTCCGGCTTCCTTCCCCTTTATCACCTCGTTCCTCCTTCGCGGGAAGCCACTCGGAAATAGTGGTGGTTCGGATGATCTACCTTGACCCGTTAGATCATTCAGAGGCAAAGGCAAAAACACAGCCGGACTCTAAGAAGACGTGAAACCCAGTAAAAGTCGCCGAGCCAAGGAGAGATAAACTATCTCAAGTGACAGATTAATTTCCGCTATGTCTGACAGTCACGCCAATAAATGTCGGTCTCTGCTATAAAGACTAGGTCTGCCAAGTCTGCTGGGAGTAGCCAAGACGGCTAAATAGGTACATGTCTGCCAATCAGCACTGATAACATACATTCAGCCTTCCGATCATCGATTGTCTCGGAAGGCTCAATCATAATCTCAATGCCATCACATGTGACGCTGCCCCTTACCGCTCGAACATGGGAATTCAGAAATTTCTAAGCAGAAAAAAAAAAAGAAAGAAAGTCCTTTCTTAAGGCCTAAATGCTGGAAAAGCATAACAATGAATGAGGCTTCGGTAAATAGTTCAAAGGCTAATTAATACCTGAAGTCGCCTTGACTATAAGCTAATCACAAGTTACACCAGTCTATATGTTGCTTCTGTTAATCAATGTATATTTATACTTGCAGCTTGACTATGTGTTGGTGAGCGTTTGATGTAATTATAAAGTAATTTTCTGGCTCTATTGTAGTATTGATTATCTGTGGACTAACGTTAAGTCTAACTTTATGGTATTTGCAGGAAAATAAAGCCGTGCCAAGTCTTATCTGTTTTGTACCGTATCATGTCATGGTATAAATCCAGGACTCAATACTGAATAGAGATAACACTATTTTCTATTCTTAATCTTTATCTAGGCTACTGCTAGATAAATACTAAACTTCAATTATCAACCACGAGACTAGACTTTGCACATAGTTAAGTCAATCCATTTGCTAGTAAAGAAAATCACAATTGCTACCCTACATATCTACACAGACAGGGGTAATTCATCTTTTGTTAACTACAAACCTGGTTAATAGAGCACCGACCTCCATCTCTAATTGGCCTGGCAAGTACGACAGTCACTACGATAGGAATAAGCTTTTTGATACCATTAACATCTGATTAACTAACCAATCTCTTCTAGCTATTCGCCTTGAAATGAGTATGTGTGTTCAATCTTGATTCCATCCCTTTTGACATTCGTACAAGTAGATGACATGACTGATTCCACACGGAAGAATATGTTCCGTGACTCAAACCTTCCTCTTCTTCTTTTTACTTTACAGGGATTTGTCGCTTATTTTGACTTCATGCAGCCGTATTCAGAAAATTGACAGATCAATAATTTGTGATGGCTTCAATTACGTAGACTTCATTCAGCCAAGCATCAATTGTCAGAGAGCGGCACGTGGGGTTGACGAGCAGGGGTCTCCCGTTGGCGGATCCGTAGTCAGTCTCATGTCGATTCGAAAGAGTCATTCCCCAGATCCTGAGTAAAGTAAAATAGAATAGACAATTTGTACCGAACCTTAACATATCGATTTAGATCTACGTTGTAACGAGACTACGATCAAGAGCAATTTCCTTCCCGCTGTCACAGTCATCCATCTCTAAAATGACTTCCCACCTCGGACCGACACTTCCAAAATTGGCTTACCTTTAACATGAAACTGCAGATCTTCATCTTCACAACCTTATTCGGAAGACCTACCCTGCCTCGTAGAAGATACGAACATCCCGCCTTGGAATCATGGCAGGGGTGACGTTGAGACCAGAGGTTTCAGAAGGCCAGTGAATCGTTATGCACATACCTTTTACAGATACTCGCGTAGATAGATAAGACCAGATCCCCGGTATTTAGAGTTTCTCTGAAGCCTCGCCAAGTCGGCCACTGCCAGGAATTGATTCATGCCATTGGAGCAATATCTCATCCGATTACGTCTCGTTAATTTCTTTAGAGTCAACTGCCGATTGAATACTATGGGGAAAACGGATCGCATGACTACCGATGAGGCGGATGTCTGAAGTTACCTATATAACATCAAATGTCATTGTTCGTCTTGCATTGGAAAGCAGTCTCTAACAAACGTCTTCTTTCTTTTACATTCGCTACTAGTCATCGACCGTCATTCTTTTCCTAAGTGAAACGTTCATTCCTTCATTGAGCGGCAATCATGTCTCTCTTAAAGGCAGTATTAACACTGTCAGTCTCCGCCCTCGTTTCTGCCATTCCGTTGAGCGAGCGTCAAGATGTCGACTGCTCCCCTGCCTCGTCCTCTGGACTGAAGGCCGAGTGCTGGAAGGCTTGTAAGTAAGAAGAGGAAAGTTGACAGACTCTCGCTAATGAGGGATAGTGGACATGAACAAGTACATCACCGACTGGGTGGCTGAGAATGGTACCAAGGCCAACTGTGAGGAGCTGGGCTTTGCTCAATGTTACCTGCAGTTTAATGTAAGTGGGCATTTTTGACTCTGACTAAGTTCATTGCTGATTGGACAAAACGCAGGGCTTCACTGGTCTTACCTGCAACTTGATCACTAGCGACACCTGCCCGCCCTTCTCGACCAAGAACGTTGAAAAGTACGAATCTAACCAGCAATTCTACGTATGACTCTACATGATCTACTTCAAAGATACCATACTGATAGTCTCAGGCTCTTTGGAACATCTACACTGTTTACCAATTCTTCAACCAATACTCCCAGGCGCTCAGCAACGGCGCATCTCTCGCTGGCCAAACCATTGATGCCATCGTTGGCAAAGTCGCTCCTCCCGTCGAAGCAAATACGCCCACGAGCGAAGTTATGAACGTTCTCGGCTCCACTCTGGGCATTGTCTCCATGTTCACGGGTCTCATCCCCGGCGATGCTGGTATTGGTGCTGGCTTCGTAAGGGGTGGCATTGCCGCTGCCTTTGACCTCGCCGGCAAGCTTGGAAAGCCTCTGAAGTTGACTCAAACTGCCAACGACCGTTTTATCCAGCTTGGCCAGATGGGTGCTTCTTTAGCAAAGCTTGTTGAGTCATACCAGCAAAACCTGCTCGATAGTGTCAAGACGATTCAGGGTGACCATGAGCTGTTCCTCGCTGCTTGCGGAGAAGGTGGTTTCTCTCAGCGCGTCACTACCTCGCTTACCATCCAGGCCAACACTCTTTACCGACAGCTTCAGCTCTTCATTCTCTCCAGCGCTCTCAAGGCTAACGGTATTGTTTCGTCTCGAAGCACCGGTATCAACGCCATGGATGTCGCCAGGGACACTGGTGCCATCTCGTGCGATGGCCTTAGCCCTGGTGGTAACTGCAACCAGTGGTGGATAGACGCCGAGGCCAAGAACACCTACGCTTTCCACAACCCCAACGACTGGCGCAACACCCACATCGATCTCACTGTGGCCATCCACGACGAGGGCTGGGCCGATCTCGCCGAGGTTTTCAAGATCGAGGACTGTGCTGGTAAGACACCCGAATTTGACGGCAAGACTCTCGGTGTCACCTGTCTCGTAAGTAGACCTTACTCCGATAAAGTTGATATGCAGGCTGACATGTTGTCCAGGCTACTCACGGCTTCTGCGAATGGCACTACGGAAACACTCCTCAGGAATCTGGCAAGCAGTTCGAGAACTGTGACAACGACAAGAAGTGGGGTCAGCTTTGCAGCAGCTTCGGCGTCGGAATGGCCAGTAAGTTTCCCTTTCCTACTTTATATGCGATTACACTTTTGCTAACGGCCCTTGCACAGTTCCTGAATCTTACCTCGGCCCTCTGTTGTCTAGGGACGACTATTGGTGCAAGGATGTTTAAGCACAAGTGGCGGTTGAAGGCCTCAGATCACCCCTTTTGTTGGATTGGCAAAGGATGGATAATCATGCTATCATACAATGGCTGACGAGGTTCACGGGCTCGATGGAAGTTACTTATCTAGACAGGGTGTAGGCGTCGGCGGAACGTGGTCCGCAAGCTCAGTACTATCTAGCTTATTCTGCAGTTTACCTTTTCGAACTCTGAAATATTATGACTCTGGGTTTCACAATAACTAAAAATACTGTATATCCGACTATGAATGAAGGTCGTAAATTGTCTGGTATAGTGATAGTTCTGCGGGACTCCAATCAAAAGTCATCCACACATGTGAGTACTTCTGCCTGGAACCTTCGCTGAGCCCTTGCAATGGAACTGACAGCGCTGAGTGACAGTGTTAGAGCCCGAGAGGCTCATATGGGTAATACTCGCTATGTATATCCTGTCTAAGAAGGCATTTGACTCAATAGTGCCAACAAAACTGCTATCAGCCTTGGATACTTTGACGGATGTTCGAACCGCAGGAACGATCCTGGCTGTGTAACGGTCTTCCATAATTTCTTTATTCCCTTAAAAAGAGAAGAACTATCATAACTTCTAGTGAGGCACTACTTTAATATAATTGGACAGAATGCAAGTATGCATCATTACACCTATTACTAGCAGAATTGTCACTAGTTTATGGGACAGTCATGAGATACCTAAAATACCTACGAATGTGGCCATGTTCTTGCAGCATATACTGCAAACTGGAGCATCGTGATGCGAGCGAGTCTCATTTTTAGGAGAACTTGTGCGGGATACCCTTATTGTGTTGTCTTTGGTCCAAATGACATGCACTAGAGAATGCCATTTTGATCATATTAGTGAAGACGCTCGCGTTACGACTCTTCGTATTTCTCATCATATATTGGTCAATCGCAGCTCTGCATGCATCACAAATCACGTGATAGTTTTCATCGGTCTGGTGGTCTAGTGGTATGATTCTCGCTTAGGGAAAACCCTACAGCATTGCTTGCGAGAGGTCCCGGGTTCAATCCCCGGCCAGACCCTTCCTTTTGTCTTTCTGACCTCAGAATTGAGGATGGCGGAGCGTTCCTTTTTATAACGGTGAACTAGAAAACAGTCGGAGCCATGGAGAAGCCCAGTACTTACCGGCACCTGTGGGATTCTATGCCTGGTTGTTGACTGTTCAGCCCTATATTATTGAGTTGCAACTCTCGTTTGCCTTTTTCAACCGCCCAATACGCCGTATTATCAAAACTATTGACTGACAAGAGTAAAAGAGACAATATTGTTGCGGAAATCTATACCATTACTGATTTCCTTCAAGGTTACACCCAAGATTCTTAGGCCATGGGGCGTTTTCGAGACAAATTCCACCAGCTCAGCGCAAAATCGCCAGGAAGCAGGCCAGCTTCACCTGTGCGAGCAGACACCAACCAGCCGCTGCAAAGTCTACGAGTCTTTGATGAATTGCCTTCCGGCAAATCATCTACTCTCCATATTTCGAAAAGACTCTGGAATTCAGCGTACGATGATCTGAAAAGCTCAAAGTCTTCGACAACCATTGTGGAAGCCTACGAAAGGATTCTCTCTGGGAAACTTTTATCCCAACAACTCCAGACAAACCTAGCGTCTGGAGCAAACATAATTCATGCGGACCACACTAAGAGATGGAAGCAGATGGAGAATTTAGTCTCGACTGGCATTGAAAGCACAGCAAAAGATGTGAAACGGAAACAAAAAGTGAATCAATGGATAGAACTATCCAAACCGTTACGAGACGTTGTTGGCACTGGAATCCAAGCCGTACCGCAGGCAGCCGTTCCATGGGCAGGTATCTGCTGTGCTCTTGAGGTTAGTCCAAACAGACCGGTGCTTATAAAGAAAAAAGGGCTTGAAGACATTAACGAGAAGCAGATTTCTTTCAAGTCCCCTCACTGAACCAAGGAAGAACCAAGAAGGCATGGAGTATGTCCTCAAGCTCATGAATGGTATTGGGAAGGGTCACCAAGGCTTCTTGAAGAAACTCAGTCCAGTGATTTAAGCCAACTACTAAGGGGTCGGCTTGAGAAGCAAGTTGTCACCCTCTACCAAAAGCTCCTCATGTTTCAAATGAAGAGTGTCATCCTTTATCATCGTAGTCGTTGGGCAATCGTCATACGAGACTTGCCGAAGTTAGACGATTGGGCTGTTCATCTCAAAGACATCCAGGGAATCTAGAAGGCCCTTGGGGTTGACTCCAACCAATACAACACTCTTGAAATACGCTCAAACGTGCAAGAACTCTCTGCCACGACAAAAGAGCACGCTCGATGGCAGCGACAAGATCGCCTGGATGAAAAGGACAATGAATGCCTAGCAGAGCTTAGAATAACAAATCCACAGAAGGACAAGAAGAACATAGTTGATGCAAAAGGTGGTCTGTTCTACGATTCATATTACTGGATCAAAGAGAACGAAGAATATCAGAAATGGCTAGTGGGAAATGATGATCATCTTTTGTGGATCAAGGGTGATCCAGGAAAGGGTAAGACCATGCTTCTGGCTGGTATTGTCGAGGAAGCGGAGAAGTCTGCTCACGGAAGCGTGTTCTACTTCTTCTGTCAGGCTACGGAGCCTCGTCTGAGAACTGCCACCAATGTGCTTCGTGGTCTGGTCTGGTTTTTGGTTCGGACACGGCCGCGTCTGGTCTCCCATGTTCGCGAAGAGTTCAATAGGGAAGGCAAAGGTATCTTCAGCGATGGCAACGCTTGGCAAACCTTATCTGAGATTTTTATTGCCATACTGGAAGACGAGGACTCTGCGGGTTGCTTCTTTGTTGTCGATGCACTGGATGAGTGTACGACAGATTGAGATCAGCTTATTAGGTTCATTAGTTGAGTTGCTACCACCTATACGGTAAAATGGGGTATATCAAGCCGTAATTGGCCAGAGATTGAGAAGAGACTTGACAGTGTGCAGAAGAAGGTACAGCTACAGCTGGAGCTAAACTCCGGTGCTATATCGCATGCCGTCAAGAAGTACATCTTTCGAAAGGTAGATGAATTGGACAAAGAAAACAACTACAGCGAGTCGACTCGCGAAGTGGAAGATCACCTACTATCAAACGCCAATGACACATTTCTCTGGGTCTCCCTGGTCTGTGAGGAGTTGGGGAAGCCTGACATCCTGTCTCATCACATAAAGTCTGTCTTGAGATCTTTTCCTGCAGGTCTTGAGAAGCTCTACGACAGAATGGCTGAGAATATTTACAAGTCGAGAGACAGAGACTTATGCAAAGCTGTACTCGGAATTGTCGGTGTTGCATACCGGCCTCTTAGTCTTGAAGAGCTCGGTACATCAGACTTGAGGTTAGATGAGCTGGCCAAAGACACACGAGCCCTTTCAAACATCGTCAGATCCTTTTTTGGCTATCCGAGACAACACAGTATACACTGTTCATCAGTCGGTGAAAGACTTTCTGCGGATTTCGGATGGGATTATGGCGTCTAGAATCCATCAGCAGCATTATAATGTCTTTCTCGGTAGCATTCACGGGATGCAGAGGGGGTTATATCGCGACCTCTATCATATCAATGATCCTTGTGCTATTATTGAAGAGAACCAGGCTCCAGAACTTCACGCATTGCTACTCCTTCAGTATGCATGTGTGCATTGGCTCGACCACTTGTTTGAGGGACACGTCGATATATCACAGGGTCAACGTGCAGAACCTTTTATGCTACTCACCACATTTTGTAAGGAGAAATATATATATTGGCTGGAAGCCATGAGCCTCTTAAGATGTGTTTCGGATGCTGTCAACATTATCCTCAAACTAAATGATGCCTTTGTAAGTGTTTTGGTACTTAAATCCATACATCTGTCGGTCGAACTAACGAAAGGCCGATAGCACGATGCCCCTGAGGATTTCCGAGCCTTAGTTGAAGATACTTGGCGTTTAGCTCTGGCACACAGATCTATCATGGATACCGCACCACTGCAACTTTATACCTCGGCATTAATCTTTAGCCCACAGCGCAGCATTATCAGAAAGTGCTTTCAAGAAGAATTGCGGAGTTCTATATCGGTTCATGCTCCTTCATTCCAATCCTAGGATGTTTGTTTGCAACTCATCCCAGCCCTTGCTCCTTGGGCCATTAGTTTGGGCTTGTCTCCGGATGGTAAACGCATCGCAGTGGCAAACGCGGGACGGTCAAAGATACTGATTCTTGACACCTTCACTTGCGGAATCCTCAAGGTCCTTACAAATGTGCGTGGTAAGATAAATCGCGTGAAGTTGCATTCTGATGGACAGCAACTGTTGGTAGAGTCTGGTGACGATGTCACTGACCTCACTTCAACGATATTTTCTCTTTATGACACTGTTAGTGGAGATTGCACTTCGACCTTCGTCACGGGATACGTTTGAAGGTGGAATTCCATTGATAAACGCTTGTTGGTGGGCAAATTTCAAGGCCGTGATGAGGATGATAGACTCAACACCTACACAGGAAGTCCTCCGTCGGGCACCCTGTATCTTCCCGACGTCAAAGTTATCGGAGAGTTCCCCTTGGCAGCACATATAGAACACAGATCCAACCATCTGCGCCTTTTCCCTACGGCTAGGGCTGCGGCTGTCAATTGTGGTCGGAACCTCATGGCACTGACTACAGATGAAGACGTTGTATTAATCTATTCCTGGGAAGATTCAACTCCAACCCTGCGAAAGGTCGCACATAGATATCCTGAATTAAGAGTCGACTGAACGGATAACGATCGATATCTTGTTTTCCGTAAGGGCAAAAGGTTATACAGATGGGATCTGGACGACAACATCGAAACCCCTGTCCAGTCGCACTTCCTTCCAAAGGGACTTACTACATTACAGGAAACCGAATTTTCACTCAAGCCGAAGGCGTACTCGGGATATGAAGCTTCGGCACAGCCTTGGTGCAGTCCGAACAAATCGACAAGTCGATCCTTGAAGTGGTCCAACATCCGACAGGGTATGTTGCCGAAGTTGTCAAATCAAACGACCAGGTGGAAGTCAGGGTCCTAAACAGACAAAGTGGGGAGAGGCTTCTTCAAGTAGCTTGTGAACATGGAATTGAAAGTAGACTCAAGCTCGCCTTCGGTACCATTTCATCTTTTGCTGTGGTATCCAAACAGGGATTTGTCAAACTTTTACAGCTGACCCAGGGACTGGTCATTTCCGTCCCAACAATGCCATGATTGGGGCCATAGCTCATACGTTCATCCATTGTACGGGCCACCGGGGAAGTTGGCATTGACTGGATGTCTTGTCGAAGTTCGGGACTTAGAGAGTGGTTCGTCGTTGCACTGCTCCTCTGACTTCACTGCATGGACGAGGAGATACCATGGAGCCTCTTGGAGGGCATTTTCAACGAACGGCTACCTCTTGGGAGATCTGTGTTCTCACATTTCGACATGGGATACGGAAAACGATACAGAAATAGGTTGCTTGGATTGTTCGAGGGTAGACTTCGGCGACTTTGGGACCACGCGGGCTGTGTTCAGTGCCGGTGGTTTACTCGCCATCTCAAGCTCAAGGGGAGTGTTGATCTGGAACGTTATTCGTGGCAATTGGACTCGGAAGTATCATTTCCAAACTAGTGATGAGATACCGTATCTCAGCTTCGATTTGTATTCCGAGACACGGCTTGATACTGGGTTAGGGGTACTTGAGTGTTCCCCAGATGACGGTGATAAATCTGAGATGGCCGAATTAGACGTGGAGGACAGCTGGGATCCCCGATCCCCAAGGCTTTCACTGACCGAGTCAGATGCATGGCTTATGAAAGGTCCAAGAAGATTGCTGTGGATTCCGCGGCTGAGCGTGAATATGAAAACCTTTTCGATACAGACCGACTTAAGGAAAGCAATTTCGACGGTGGTTTTGACTCATGCTGATTGCCTGTTCATACTTCATATAAGACTAGATGAGATATAGGGCGCGGATTTAGTAAGAGGCCATGTCATTCCCTTTTTTATGCGCTTTGAAGAGTTAAAGTTGGGGTTTTACTAGTTAAGGAATAAAGCTTTAAGCTTTGGTTAACCTTTATAAAACAAAACACAGTTTTTACACAATAACGACCTAATACCATCAGGTCTACACAGTCGCCTAGAGTCATAGAAAGTCTCAATAAGTTGGTGTTTTACATTTTCATTAATGATTAAGACATTTCCACAACAAAAACTGCCTTTTGCTCATGATACGATCTACCTGTTGTACACTTTTCTCAATACATGGTAGGCAGACTCGAATTATCTGATATCCAAAGTAACCATGTGACCAGATTGACAATCCCGCAGGCAAATTGCGACACAACCTATTCATCTTCACTTTTTTCTTTATGATTGCGAGTACCCTTCTTAAGAGAACTCGTTAAAGACACTGAGAGTACCACTGGTTCTGCGCTTTGCAAGTGTAAGGAGCCTCACAAACAGTAGCTCCAGTCCAAGAAGCACCCCCGCATTGCCCATATCTACCAACCTTAGGACCGTCAGACACAGTGGGTTTGGGAGGGGCCGATCCAGTAGTGGAAGGACTTGGTCCTGTACTCTCTCCGTTAACCGCAGCAGCATGCTCATAAACCAGAGGCTGGGCCTCGTCATCTTCGAGATAGATGGTGTTTCCATCATCATGATTCTTGCCGTAGGAGTAACCTGAATATCCGAACTGCCAATAAAGATCACTCATCTCCAAATCCAGAGAAGCCTTCTGCCATTTGCTGATAGTGCTCACGCGAGTTGACTTGTCAGTCCAGCCATATTCCTCGTGTAGAACTGGTTTTCCAACAGTCTTTCCAGCAGCAGCATGGTCCTTGATCCATTGTACAACCCAGTCTGAGGTTTTACTCCAGTACTGGGGGTAAGAATGGAAGGTGTTGAAGTCAATGTTAGGCAGCTTAAGCTCAGCGTCAAAATCAGTGCCGTCAGAGCCATTGTAGGTCCAGTCGTCTGACTTGCGATTGAACCCTCCTTCACTTCCGGTGGTCACAAGATGGTCTGCGTCGAGAGACTTGATGTATGTGCTCATCTCGTCGACCCAGGCTGTGATGGTTTTAGACGTACAGTCAGGACCACGTGGGAGGTTTCGAACGCCGTCTGCACCGCAGCGGGGCTCGTTGGCGATTTCCCAGGCCATGACTGCAGGAGAGTCCTTGTAGCGGTTGACAACGGTCTTGATGTAGTTCTTGAACGCCTTCTTGATAGCTGGCAGACGATAGAACTGGAAGCACGAATCAGTTTACATATCTTCAAGAAAGAATTGCACCACTCACGTCATCGTGGTAACGACCACCAAGATTGACAGTGTAGACGTCCATACCGCCATAATCAGCCCAGTTGTTGGTCAACGCCAAGATCAACTTCATATCAGTGGCTTCGGCGGCCTCGACGACTACGTCGAGTTTACTAAGGTCAATCTTGACACTTCCATCAGACTCAAACCATTGCATGACGGTATCCTCAGCGCCGGTGTTGTACTGAGGCAAACCACCGGACGAAAAGGTTCTGTTGTTGTCATGAAACGCCCATGTACGGATGACTTTTAATCCAGCATCTTTAGCAGCTTCTAAACCGAGTTTGACATCCTTGTAATGATCTGTTCCCCACTGCAAGAGTCAGTTTCGTCTCGCATATTACGTGCAAAATGAACGTACGATGTTGAAGGGGAGATAGTAGGCATTACTGCCTGCAAAGAAGAAATCCTTTCCGTCGAGAGAGAATTTTGTGCCGTCGGTTGTGATAAAGCCAGCCGGCACAGCAAATGCTGGGGAGCCAGCAAAAGCTGCTGCGATGAGTGAGGAGAACTTCATGTCGAGTAGGGAGAATTGAAGAGAGCTAAGGAAGAGTTTCTCAATCCAGATCGATAGCGACACAACTGTGCTTTTATAGTTATGGACGGTTCTCCATCATATACTTGGCATTTCGTTCCCCTCCTGCTGCCATATCTACGTGCTATAGTGCCATGGATTAAGCACGTCGGAGGTCAACATCCCGCGGTATCCGCATTTGGAATAACCCCCAACATGTCATTCATAGCCACTGGAGTGAGGAACGCACCACGCGTTGAACTTGTAATATTTCGGTATACTCTTGCGACTTGCCGAAATGAGATGCATTAGTAGAAGACGTTGGATATGTGCATGTGAGGCGGTTTAGATGATTAGTCCTCAGCCTAAGGCACAGCAGCTGATATGGTCGATGTAATTCGATGCATAAAATTGTGCCGTTGGGTTCCACCACTCATATTAAGATGTAACCACACTATATCGATCGAGCAGTTAGACTTTGTTTAAGTACTTATCACATGAATGGTCGGTTTACATGCTAAAATATTCATTCTCCGGACCTAGCCGAGCTGCCTGTACTTCGATTGAGGGCTCCCTCACCACCTAATATAAGATGGCTTCGCAGTATCTCGCTACTATCCATTTCGGGAGCGAGTGAGGCATGCCAGTAACGAACCTGTGTTGGATGGTTCACGAGAACTTATCCTCTCATCGCTGTGCTCACCCTTGGACCTGAGCCCTAGCCAGTTGCCTCTCTTCGATAGCATCGTCGATAGCTTTGTGATGCGCCTTGACTTTGGAAATAAACGGGGCTTCCAAGCTCTTTTGTATTTTTATCCTCTCATCAGTCTCAGCCACAGGCTCGCCGATGCGAAGTGACGCGAAGCGCTCCAAAAGGTCGTGAGCTTGAGCTGCATCTGAATCTCCCTTTTGCATCACCTGTTGAGCGCTGCTCACAACCCTATCAGAAACTCTATTCCAGAGATGATCCCGCCATTGAACACAATGGAGCGTGTAGATAAAGAAGACTTCTCGCTTTCCTTCATCAATAACACGACGAATCCAGTGGCGATTGATGAGATTAAGTAAGTGGTCAACACGTTTGGCTGCTGCATTGTAGCGCTCCCACTCGTCAAGGTAAGTCTGGAAAAGAACATTTGAGTCTTGTGATAGAATTCTTTCAGCGATAAGGTGAAGATGGTTGGCGAGAAAGTTGGACAAGTTCTCGTATATGATGGTCGAAGGATATGTAACTTTGGATGGTCAGTACAGGAGTCAATACAGAAGGTTATCAATGGGCAGGTGTCTCACAAGCGTGGGAATTTCTTTTGTTGTCTTCCGATTTATGATTGTAGGTCAATCTCCATGCTGCTCTAGTGTTTAGGTTAGTCAAGTCTAGTCGAGTATCGATATTTGACTCACGAATAAAGGTTCATGTACTGGACAACAACATTAATTAGCTTTAACAAGTCAGAGTATGGTGTCGATTGTTACTTGCAGTGTTCATTGGTAATTGGGCATCGGGGCTGCCGTGGATCTGTGCAATGCCTTTCTGGAGGTATTCGTGTAATGCATCATTCTCACCCACAGCTGGGACATTTTGCAAGTTTTCCATGTCTTTTTGATACCTGGTATCTTCTTTGGCGACTGTTCTTATTTTTTTTTATTTTATTTTTTTTTTGTTGATCATGAGAGAAGTTGCAGTAGGTAGAACTATTCAAATTCATCTCATCCCATCATATCAGACCATGATAAGATGGTAGCCTAAAGGTTAGGTAGGCTGACTGTTGCCAGTACCTGTCACTCGTCCAATCATGAACCTTGGAACCAGCGGCGCAGTTTCGAATGTTGACCCGGACCGCGAAAGCTTTCCACCGATAATCTTATCTCCCTCTGTAACGGAGGTCAGGACCTCGTCCGGTCGGGTCCCTCCAATGGATGTTCGAGGCAAATCCAATCTTAAATCAGTGGGTGGTCCGCAGTGTGAGAACCCCGCTGGGCTAAAACAGTGCAGCTCAAGCGGCAAAAGGGACCTGTAAGAAGCTCTTTACTGGGGTTGTCTAACGCGACAAGGTTAGCACTGCAGCTCATCTTCCGCCACCGCTAAGCCTAAAGCTCCCCCAATGCTACTCTAAGGGAGCAGGAGCTTAAGGACCGAAAAAAAAAAAAGAGCGTGAAAAAAGAAAATTTCGATTGACAATTGGATGACGTGGTCTCCAAGTGAGGGGCTGCACCTGGGTTCAGTGTGGAATGCAAAAATGGAAAAGTGCAGATGCTGATTGTTCAGCGCCTGCCCAGTAAAGAGGAAGAAAGAGGGGTAGTAGCTGGTTGCCCGCCCAAACAAGAGGGCACACAGCGAGTATCACCTGCCCTGCCCTGCTCACTTTGCTACCTACTGCTAGGTGCTGCACCTACCTGTCTGCCCTTACTCTTATATAACGCTCGACGTGTCGAGTGCATTCCTGTTCCTACATCTACAAAACTCCATCCCCTCCCCTCTATGAATATCCTACGCCGATTTACCTTCACTCCGCTTCGAACATTCACAACCACACGCGCAATCATGTCTAAGCTTTACGTCGGGTGCGTCGCTTTCCCTTTCTTTCTGCCTCTTCCTCTCCCTTCCTGTCTCTGTCGCAATTGAAAAAGAGGGGTAATCATGCTGACCTGAAATTCTCTGCAGAAACCTGTCCTGGAACACAACGGATGACACTCTCCGCCAAACCTTCGAGCAGCATGGCGAGGTCACCGACTCGGTACGACATTTATAACACGCACATCATTTGTCAATTGCTAAGAACGAATTAATAGATCATCATGCGCGACCGCGACACCGGCCGAGCCCGTGGATTCGGCTTCGTCACCTTCGCCACCGAGGACCAGGCTACCGCTGCCGTCAACGCCCTGAACGAGCAGGAGTATGTTTCAATCCCTCCATTGCGCATCCGTCTTAATTGATAGCTAACAACATTCTCCAGGCTTGACGGTCGTCGCATCCGAGTCAACGTCGCCAACGCCCGCCCCAGCGGAGGCTCCGGCGGTTTCGGCGGTGGTCGTGGAGGTTACGGTGGTGGACGTGGTGGTTACGGCGGTGGTGGCTACGGCGGCGACCGTGGCTACGGTGGTGACCGCGGTGGCCAGGGTGGTTACTAAGAGAAAAGACTTGATTTTCGAGGTGGGTTGTCCGAAAAAGAGCAATTGTGTATCATCGGCCCCTAAAATAATGAGTGGCCGCTGAAAAATCCGGCCTCAGCCGCGATTGATGGTGGAGAGGAACTTATCACAGATACCATAGCACAGCAGACAGAACCTTTCTTACTTTCTCATCACTGATTACGATGGTGGCTATTTGCCGCCTTTTGTTTTAAAGCAGCCGGATGCTCTCAGTATGCGACGATTTGCTACGTATCGTTATCATACTGAGCTGATGCTCTACGCGACCAATTCACTATCGGCGCTCAATGTTCCCATTACCGGCGGCGCAAGTCTCAACATCTCTACGGTGAGATAGGCGCTTGTGCTGAATCAACTGATCGGGTTCTGGCCAACTGTGCTGAAAACTTCACATCATTTCGACAGCTGCCATCGAACCTGACACCTCCGAAGGCTCCCCAGCGACGAATGATTGCCACCGCTTTCTCGCTTGGTCGTTGCAGTCTTTCTCTCCTTGCTGGATTCTGGTTTGCCACGAATAGCTATGATGTCCCTGTTTGTTGCGACTTGTTGGATTTAGCCCGACGACGAACCGACTCCCATTTGTACTCTCACCACGATGTTCTGATACTTCACGGCATTACCGCCATACGCCTACACCTTTGTCACTCTACCCTGAATAGCGAAAGGACTTATGGTATTTCTGTGTGACCATGAAGAGAATAGTGGAAGCAGGTGGTGAAGGGTGGTGCGACATTTGATACAGAACTTCATTTTGCTTTGGCGCACACCGAACTCGGCCCAAGGGAAACGCCTCAAACTAGAGTTCTCTTCAATTCGGTTGGGACTGCCACTTGATTTTATGACATTGATAAAGAACGGGGTTGCCTCAGTGTTTCTGAAACTCCCATCAGCCTTCTGGAGTCTTCTCATGTCAGATCAACTGCGCACCACTGGATTTCGAGGCACTTTTATCGTCATTGCTCAATACAGAGTTTCGAGAGCCAGAGGTTCCTAAGACGCCATCTCGTATGCCGAGTATTATATACGATAGAGCTGAAATCGCCGAAACTAATAGACTGAAGTATAAGATCTCAGTGACCAGACGACTACAAGTCGGACTCCAGAACGGCGTCCTCAAATATCACAGGGGCTTTCTCAACTTAACTTACTGACATAGCCATTCCATATAATGTTTCTCACAATTTCTTTCATCGAATTTGTCATCCCTTGGGAGTTCGAAAGATTAATAATCCCAATTCTGGTTATCTTAGTCGGCGTTATTAAGAAGCCTCGGTGACTTGAACCATGCTTATATGTCTGCTTATCTGCTATAAAAGCCCCGGTCATAACGGGGAGACCGCACTCGTATCCTCACATTCATTCTCCCTTCCACGATCGTAAATCAGCGCTGTTCTATCCAACACCTGCAGACCAAGTTACAGCTACGTCTGTTTCCTTACCATGGATGAACCTCCCGTCCCGATCCTTACAATATCACTATCTCGCCATCTCCACGGTCGCGACATAAACGAAGGATTGAAAGAACAATGGTCAGAATCCAAAATTCCCACCTCGACAGCTTCACGATTTACCAACGTCGGTTTCAATCTCAATGCAGATGGTTCGAACTTAAGGGATCTCAAGACTCAATTGGATGAGCGCGATTGGAGTGGCATAATTATTGGGTGGTGTGCGCGTGGCAACATCGAGTTCACCGAGCTGTTCGAATCTGTCGTCGCTGTTTGCATGGACTATGTCTTGCAGAGGAAACAGGGCGATGTTTCTTTGAAACAGCCCAAGCTGATGTTTTGTCGAGGACCACATGACCTTGTCAACGCTACGTTACGCAACTTTCCTTCGGGAAGCTAAAACTGGATGGCCTTTGTGTTGAAAATTTATGACAGAACACGAGGACATGTTCATTTTAGTATTTCTCTCTCTGAGACGTTAAGTGAAATCCAAGTTGTATTTGCCAATCGGTTCATCCCATATGGGCATGCCACGGTTCATACACTCATGCTTTGCCTCGAATGGAACAAGTTTATATATTTTCAAAAGCATATTGCACCAGCTGCAATAATGACTAGTCAACAAACGCCGGTCGAGGCTAAACCAGTGCGCCAATCCATAACTCGAACTCTCACGATTCCGGAATCTTGGTGACATTTATCATGGCCTGTCACAACGAATCTGATTGGGTTTATTGACTTGAGCGTACCACGAAATATGGACTCCAAGCTCATCCTTGCTTGATATATTCGGCAAGGTTAGGTCTAGCCTCAAAAGCAGCTTTGAATCGGACGAGGGAGTCTGGCAGGCTCTCCTGCAAAGTAATATCAGCTATTGGTCTCTCAGTTCTCATGGTACGATGACATACTGGAATTGTCTTCGTTCTTGTGTCGTTGTCGATTGACATATACACAAGAAAGTCGGTGTAGCTGACCTCATCTCCCAAGAGGTATGGCCCTTGACGGTCGGCGTAGTACTTTCCAATGAGCTCGTAGTATTCAGGAGCGATGGTACCCTTGTACTCTGCTCGGGGTCCTTCTTTGAGGTTCCTCACCCATTGCGCCTGGACATCGGATAAGCTTCGCTCCCATAGCGGATAATTGGCACAACATACTCTCCAGTCGACGTAGATGTCCGATACCAAGTCTGCCAGATACTTGTCCTCGTTACTCTGGCCGTCATAACGACCGAGGTCTCGGGAGAGATAACGCAGAATTGGGACGTGCTATTCCAGATACGTCAGTTCTAGGTAGGGTAGATAGCGAGAGTGGTACGTGCGCCAGTAAGAACCTGTCCCTTGTACTCAAGAGAAGGCAATTGGCCGTTTCTGCTTAGACCTTGCTTGATCAACTTCTCCTTTGTCTCGGGCCAAGTGTTGTCTCTTGCGTATAGCTGCTCTTCAAATCCAATGCCTGCATCGATCATAAACAGCCTATATAGCGCATTGCAAAATAAGTTACTGTTACAATAATATCTCATAGGGAATTTACTCACTTGATGGGCTCGCCGCGGCCAAGCCTGCCGATCGCGAGGTAATGGTAAACCACTGAATCTTTGTTCGACATTTTGTTAGTTGGGTCTTAGGACTGTTTGACCAACAAGAAAGAACCCCAGGAAAGTCAATCGCTTCCGCAAAGAACTGTCGAGGCTATTATATATATTGCGGGGTTCTTGGCTTCGATCGTATCTTTAGAAGCCGTGCTAGCCGTGCTCCACATGATTTTTGAACAGTTATGATCCGAGGAACTGCCAACTGCCGGCTAACGTATCGGGTAAGGGTTGAAAGATCGTCAAAGTACAAATTGCTTGCCAATGTCCTTGGCTCCTAGCACGGCCTTGACCGTTTTATTGTTTCTACCTTAAATTCAAAAGCCTCTTTCATATATTCCTGATTTGCTCGCATGAACGGCCCTCTCAAATCTCTTACCCTATCGCCTCATATCCTAATAGCCTCGCTGAAGCAAGTAGAATCTTTACAGTTGCAGCTCCGTGATCTAGAGGTCCCGACAGTTCCTTTATTTTCTTCTTATACGGCCATCTCATATCACCCGTGATTCGATCAATTGCGCCTCTGATGTCCTATCTTGACTGTCCACCGGTTTCTCTTTGCTTCTTGTTTGTCCTCGCACTCTTGGTACTCATAAAGGAACCTGCATGCTGAAGACCAAGTGAACCTTTACTTTGTTTTTCCATGGTTGAAATGAAACGGACTGGTATACTGTGTCTCGTCTAACGGAGCAAACATCTCTGATACTTCAGGCATTGTGAATAGAGCAACTTGTCATAACGCCAGGTTGAAATTTTATACATAATATACATAGCCAATTGTTGTCTCTTTACCCAATAAATCAACTAGACATAATAAAGGTTTGTTGCAAAGCGCTCTTCTATGAGATGCTTAAAGTAAGGTATCGTGCCTCTCGTCCCAAAAAGCCGTTTTCGTAGTCATTCTTCGGTTCTGTTCGTACAATTCCTCCCCATAGTATTTCTCTAAGACTTCTGCTTCGACACCGCTCTGTATCGACTTGGCAGTCCAACGTTACTTCGTTCTGCTGGTGGAATTGACTGCGCGTACCCGCCATAAGATGGTAGAGAAGGCTTCTGCAGCGCAGCCATACTTCCACTAGTTCCTGGTCTCTGCTGAATGCTTCCCCATGAGCTGGATGGCTTATGTTGAGTACCATAAGTCGAGGTCTGCATAAATTGCATCTGCTCTTGGATACCGTGGGGAACATGGTGTTGCATTTGAGGGTGCATTGGCATTCCTACCAGTGAAGACTGGGATCTCGACGCTTGATGCATCCCGTAAGGTGAAGCCATATAAGGTGATCCGTTAGGCATGCCCGAAAGTGAGGACTGCGATTGTGAAGCTTGGTGCATTCCGTAAGGCGAGCCCATATAAGGTGATGCATTCGGCATGCCGTATCCTGGTGAAGAAGGACCTGTGAGGCTCACGCTCGGTGTGCCTCGTCGGGAGGCCTTGGCGCGCTCCTCACTGGCAATAACGCCAACTAGTCCGCCTGTGAACATCGGCTTCTTCGATTGGAAAGGGTCTTGGTAAGGGTCCTGGAATGGATCCTGGGGAAGGTGTGATGCGAAAGAAGGTAGTTGGAGATGTGAGCCGCCGTTTTGTCGTCCTTGTGATGAACCAGGTCTCATAAGATGTTGTTGCGCGGAAGCACGTAAGTTGGGGTTTGAGCGGACGCCAGATAATCGTGACTTTTGGTCGCCCCGGGTCTTGGCCTGGAGCATGGCCAAAGGAATGTCGTCGTCATCATCGCTATCAGTGATATCCATCCAAGGACCCTTGAGGGAGGGAATTCGGTTGTGCTCTGCTGATGGTTGTCCACTGGTCGTCTTCATCATTTTTTGTCGGTAGGTAGCAAGATGTGCCTCCTGGCGCTTTCGTTGGTCGCTTGACTTGGTAGCTTTGGCGTCATCGTCGGAATCATAGTTGATGTTGTCCTCCTCATCTTCACTTTCGCTGGCTTGTCTCTCTGATCTCTCCTGTTCTTTTTGTTTTTGGTAGGCTTCCAACTCGGCTTGTGTCATGACGTTACCGCCAGGGGATCCAGGGGCTGATGGCATGATGGGCTGGCTATACGAGATTGAGACTGAGAATGTGACAGAGAAGTGGAGATGTGAAAGGGGGGGCGGGCAGTGTTGGTGATGAGAAGCTTATGGCAATTGAGGCTATGCGTCGATGAGAAGAAAACACAAAAGGATTAAACAAGGACAACCTCGTGTTGGAAAAGTGTAAATAAAGATCAAAGTGTGAAGTGACGACGCGTTGTTGTCCTTTTGTATGGGGATTTTGTAACGAGAGAGGTCAAAGAACTGCCGGGGGTAGCCAGCAGGGGCTCTATAACCCCTGTATAGAATCAGGTACTAGTCCACTAACTAACGTCAGATAAATTACATAATTGGGCAGGGTTCACTAGCAGAATGACCGTCTGACAGCGCTGACTCAAGTCCCAAAGCTTACAGAAAAGCAAAGTTTGTGGCTCCAATAACTAGACATAGAGGCTGGCTGGCTGTGCATTTGCACTACAGTTTGATAGTTTAGCACTAGATAGCTGTCTGCTTGAACTGTGGCTGATTATTTATTGCCTCCCGCAGAGTTGGCGCTGGTCGGAAGCGCCGGGTTTCGTCTAGCGCTTGGGTCTTTGCTTCGTTGGTTACAGATAGTAGGTAATTATTTGTACAGGCAGACTGGAGCTGCAGCTGGAGCTGGTAAGCTTCGGCCAGACCGTTACATTGGTGCATTGAGGCTTGAGTGGCCCGTCCCCCCTTTCCATTCTCCATCCCGGCCGGCTTCGTCCCAATGCTCGGTAGTAAAGTCAGGGGACATGGGAGGAAGAGATACTTTTAGAACAGCTGTTTTTGGCAGTAATTTGAACGTGTTGGCGAAACTTTCTCTCTCTAGCATTAACAGGTATTTGCTTTCCGAAACTCAATTCTACAACATCTCAGCAGAACTTACCACTGTTTCTACTGTTAATCTTGCTCTCATATTCGGCATGTAATTCCAAAACGGATATGAAGCTTATGAACAATATGCATGCAGACTTGGCACGGTCTATTAAAAGGACGACACGTCTCCACGCGATTGGACCAGGGCCATCCTGTCCAATACAACCAAAGTTCCGCTGCTCTTCTCAGACTTCGCTTCTCAGAAAACCTCGTATACCTAAAATCGGTCCCAGGAATTTTCCGCTAATCTCCTGGTTCCACGCCCGCACTTGGCAAGGTTCACACTGTTATTTTTGAAGTCTGGAATGCCAAAAAAAGCTTTTCCCCTTTTTCGCCAAGAGTTTATTTTTCCTTGTCCCCTTCTATTTATATCCGAGAGTGAAGTTCCCGGATTTACATACCAGATCTAAACTACTTCATTTGGTCATCGTCCTGTTTTTCCGTTTGCCTGTTTGCGGTAGTATTCGCTTCGTCTGAACAATTTTGAAATATCGCATTTTGTTCCTGGGTAAGTATTTGCAGGCCTCCAGCGCTGGTTTCTCGATCTTTTTTCGGGATTTCCCATTGAATTTCTGAACTTATCGATAAGCGTTTATGACGTAGCCATTCTTCGCTTTCTCTGCCTACCCTACAACAGAACCATTGATATGATCTTGCTCTCTGTTTAATTGCATGGCCTTATCTGCCTTCAGTCGCTATATTATCTATTATACTCCAATGGCTCTCGGATTTTCTTTTACGAAATGAAGAATTGTGTTACTCTCTACGTCACCGAGGATCTCTCTTCACGTTGCTGCATACAAATGAACGATGAGCACGGAGAATACAATGTTGTGACTTCCGTCCCCACCATCAGTTGATATCGTTAGTGGTTTCAAATCTAGAAGAAGCAACGTTGACTCATTTGAGACAATATACCTGTTACACTTTCATAGGGCTGTTGATGAAAGCTCGTATGATGTAACCGGTCCTTCAAGATTCGTCAGTGTCGTGCCACACTTTCTATCTGACTGCGGACCGAGCACCAGAGAAGCGTCAAACATTGAAGACTGACAGATCTAAAATTGCCGTCCATGCTACATAGGAAGCCACTGACCGCCTATATCTTGAAGTCCTTCCAGATACTTGCAAGGTAGCATTAGTTTCGCACCCGAATGTCTGAGACGCTCACAGCTGGACCAAGACAACGCCAAAAGGAAAAAGGCCAAACATGACGTTCTCATCACGTGTGAACATGAAACATACCGAAAGATCCAGCTTCCTGCAAAAAGCCCCTGCATCAACTGCCGTTAAGCCGACACCCAACTGCAACGATGAATGAAAGTCAGACAAAAGCCTGCTAGACGTCGGGCCGACGTGACAGCTTAAGTTGTAGGGATTGACTTGTGCTCTCTCGGTGGTGGTAAATTCCCTCACACAACCGCTTCTAACTACGCATTTCCGCCCTTATCGACCTTCATTAGCAATGGAAGACTTCTCGCTTGTCGTGCTTGTGCTACTCATTGACACCTGTGCAATCATCATCCGCATATCTTCTGGGGAATGGACGACAGGCGCAAAGCTTGGGTTACTTGCATCGCACCTAGCCCTGATATCACATATATTGAAGCCTGGCTCAATCGGGGCGGGCGATTACACGATGAGCGACTATAGGATGGGCGGATAGAACACATCCGAATAGTATGGTGCCTTTGGCTTCTGCTCTGCTCGGCCTCGCCCTATTTCTCAACAATCTGGGATGAATTGATAAGACTTGATGGTAGAAGAATGGACAGCACCATCACGCGCGAATAAATATTCATGTCTGCGCTATGCTGCAGGGTGACTAAACACATGAACGCTAGAGACCAAGATATTCTGCAAATGCCAGAGAATTATGTGGCTACTATATACCGAACCAGCCAGATAACAGCTATTGATTGAAACCTAGAAGCTTCTTCCATTCCATCTCTAAGGTATCAAAAAGTGCCGAATGTCCTGATCGTTTTCAGATGCTATGACCTCAGCTTTTAGAGCTGACCAGATACAATGTGTGGCTGCTACTAGTACCCAGGCGCATATATTATTTTGGCCAGAAAAAGGCTTGCTCACGATTTCTGAGCTTGTTATACGAGCATATACGTGGTACACCTCTGGTTTGGTCGTTGTTCAATGGCGGTCACCTTTGTGCTACTATGCTCACCAGCCATCTTTGAAAATTACCGAAAGACGTCATTGATTGATTGGCTACGTAAGCTTAGTCATTCCAAGGCGGCTTACTTACCGCCGTGCCGCCTCGTCATGAGTTGGAAAGGTCGAATTTTGTGTTAATCAATCTAGCTCGATCTAGATAGCATACCTAACCGAGCTCTTTCTACCAATTATTACTCTTCTTCCACATGCATTACCCCGCTTTATGAGGGCCTCACTATCTGATCCGACGTTCGGCCATATTTTTTTCTTGAGTCACTAACCTCAACTGTCCTGACTAAGGTTTTTTTTTCCCACAACAGCGGTACATAAAACCTTGCTAGCCGCCTTCTCTTACATCCACTTCTCTCAACTTGTTATCATAGTGAATTCCAAACTACAGAACAACCACATAGTCACATACCCTGCATCGTCTGAATGCTAAGGCAGATACAATGCAGACAGCCAACAACCCCATCTCCCACCACACCAGCCACACCATGGGCGAAGGTGCTGCTAGTAGCAACGGCGGCGACAATAGCTGCGGAGCGAATAGCGTGGGTCACCATACGAGCCACACCATGGGCCAGGGCGCCAGCAGCAGCAGCTCTGGTGCCAATGGGGGAGGTGGGGTTGCTGAGGCTCAGAGAGTCGACAATGGCCTTGGTTAGAACCTCTTATACCTCTTTTTGATGTATCTTACTAACAACCCCAGCCCTGGAAGCCTCCCTAACAGCCATTGACGACAACAACGACAATGATAACGACAACGGTAACGAATCTGACGATGCAAGCTCACTTGCAGACAGTCTCGCCAGCCTCAACGGCACCAGCGGCTCTGTAGCTACCTCCATGCGAAGCTCTGGTAGTTTGGCCAACTTTAGCATCATCGACACTACTCTGCGTGAGGGTGAGCAGTTTGCTACCGCTTACTTCACTACCGAGACCAAGATGAAGATCGCTAAGGCTCTTGATGATATTGGTGTTGAATATGTGAGCTTGTCTGATAATGAATTGGCTTAGTCATGGCTAATAGACCCAGATTGAATTGACGTCACCTGCTTCCTCCCCACAATCCAAGCTCGATGCCCAAGCCATCTGCAAGATGGGTCTCAAGGCAAAGGTCTTGGTCCACATCCGATGCAACATGGACGACGCTCGCATCGCCGTTGAAACAGGCGTCGATGGAATCAACATGTGTATCGGAACTTCAGCCCAGCTCATGAAGCATTCGCACGGAAAGGACCTCAACTGGATCGCCGAAAAGGCCAAGGAGGTCATCGAGTTCACCCAAGCCAATGGCCTCGAGGTCCGCTTCTCTGGCGAAGACTCGTTCCGCTCTGACTTCAGCGAAATTCTGAAGCTGTACTCGCTCATGGACCGT
The DNA here is from genome assembly GCA_014898925.1 of Fusarium nelsonii. Taxonomy (NCBI): domain Eukaryota; kingdom Fungi; phylum Ascomycota; class Sordariomycetes; order Hypocreales; family Nectriaceae; genus Fusarium; species Fusarium nelsonii. The sequence goes on from JAAVUC010000374.1 coordinate 82,155, forward strand.
CTTGGTGCTCACCGCGTGGGAATTGCTGATACCGTCGGAGGCGCCACCACGCGCGAGGTCTATGATAAGATCTCTACACTGCGACAGATGATTGGATGTGACATTGAGACTCATTTCCACAATGACACTGGCTGCGCCACCGCCAACGCTTACACTGCTCTCGAAGCTGGCGCTACCCACATCGACACCACCGTCCTAGGAATTGGTGAGCGAAACGGCATTACTCCCCTCGGCAAGCTGCTTCAGTGCATGCTCAACTTTGGACACGAGTATGTTGCCACCAAGTACCGCCTCGACAAGCTTCCTGCTCTTGAGAAGCTGGTCGCTGAGGCTGTTGATGTTCAGGTCCCTTGGGATAACCCTGACCTCTCGGTGTTCTTGTAAAGAGCACCTTTTTTGGAAAGGCCTGTAAAAGGGCTTATAGAGAGGCATGAACCTCAAGGACTTTTACTTTCAACCAGCTCAAATTCTGGACACATTTTACCGTAGAAAATATGTGTCTGACAGTCATTACCGCTATCGACACAGGCATTTAGTAAAATTAATGCAAGTCACTCTTTATTGAGAATTTCGCCTGGTTTCTGACAATGTTGCTTTTACCGTGCACTCATAATTATCTACAGAGCAGTATAGTATGACTTACAGAAGGTGTCTGTTCCTTGACGTATTTGACAATGGCCAACCACAACTAATTGCTGGTCAGCTAGACTCTATAACAAGTCAACGGCCTCATTAACCCAAACTTGACATGTCGCTCGCAACCTATCCAGTTCTGTAACATTCTGAACGTTCCTCATGCGACAGAAGTATATCTCATATCAGAATCGGACCAATTCTCGGCTCCGAGCAGTCCATCCAATGACAATGAATATAGACTCAGCTAAGCTCATCTTGGCCAACGCTAATGCAACCTGCTGATAAAGTGGAGTTCAACTTCTGATGAGATGACACTGCCAGCCTTAATTAACAATCAGCAGCCTGCATTCTCAGAACACCATTTTATCTCTTCTTTGCATACTCGCGCCACACTCTTACGGTAAAAAAAAGGAAAGCTCTCATAGCTTTGGGTTCTGGTAGGCAAAAAGAAAGAATGGCTACTCCGTATCAAATTGTCGTTCAGCCTATGGCCCAGCAGCTCCTAGTCCAAAAGGCGGGTGAAGACTGGACGGGGGTTACCAGCACTGCGGAAAGACGAAAGTTGCAGAATCGACTCAACAAAAGGTCACAATGTAAGTCAATGCATTCCATTTTCTTTTGGTATTTGTGCTTATCTTGTTATTAAAGACCTCAGAAAACGGCAGAAAGTTGAGAACAGTCGCATCGCATCAAACATAGTTCAAAAAGCCAACTTACCAGCTGCTTCCAAACCTTCAGTAGAAGCCGCTCTCCAACGATCTCCCAACGCCATGTTAAAAGCCATCATAGAAATGTGTGAGGTTTTTAAAAGTCCAGATGTTAGCCAAAGGGTATTTGCCCTCGCGAGTATGGCGTACTTGGACTATACAATGAATGCACCACGTATCTCGCAGCTACCATTTCTTATTACTCTCAACGTCAATATTGCAATCGCCAAAAATGCTACACTTCTTGGCTTCGACCGGGCGACTATGTGTCTAGATGAAGCAATCTCGCCATTCAACCAAAGCGGACCATGGTCGCCTTCTCACAACCCACCCAAGGCATTGGAGCCGACACCGGTGCAGAGAACCGTGGTTCATCATCCTTGGCTCGACATATTCCCCTTCCCCAGATTCAGAGACAACGTCATTCTGGCAGCAGATGCTGGGCTTTTGGACGATGATGATCTCTGTGAAGATGTAGCTGAAGCCAATTTGCAGAATATTGAGAGACCAAGCCTAATTGTATGGGGAGATGCTTCACTTCCACATTCGTGGGAAGTGTCGCCTCTGTTCATAAGGAAATGGGGATGGCTGCTTCAGGGTTGTCCAGAGATGCTGGAAGCGACGAATAGATGGCGGCAAAGCAGGGGAGAAAGGTTGTTGTATTGGTAAAGTAATTAGTCTATGCGTAGACCGGTTCATTATGGTTGATTGTCTGATTAAAAATTTACTTTCAGACGGTTTTACTTCGAAGAACCCCCCACTTCGAAAGCCAGACGGGGGTTATTGTCCTGTAACGGCCGAATAGCGTTTACCGCTGAGATCACTTTCTAAGTTGATCACAACGAATGATAATACCTGACAGCTAAAAACGCCCAACGTGCCACGAGTATAGATTAACCGGTGTCACAATTCTCGTGGATCTTTCCTATTCAGCTTCAGAATGACCATTTTGGGACGCGCTTTTCAACAATTGGATACGGTCGTGTGGCCCAATGGCAAGGCGTCTGACTACGAATCAGAAGATTCTGGGTTCGATCCCCAGCATGATCATATTTTTGTGATTCGTGCCGAATTCATATACCCGCTGGCTTTGATCAAACCGGTCGATTTGCGTGTTCTCTTTTTGGAACGGGACTCTTAATTATATAGGTTGCGGTGAGCGCAAAATATCCTAAATGTTATGATAAGTCTTATTGGTTTGATACTCCGAGGCCTCAATGTCTATGTCTATATTCACCCGTTCTAATCTAGCAACCTGGGACAAGCTCATCCACCCAGGTAGACGCACTACCTAGCAACGCCCGTCACCGTTTATACTCATTGACGAAAGTCTGCATCTTCAATCCTTGTCTTGATCTCATTCCACCGTCTCGCGTCGACGCCATCGAATCTCAGCAGGGTTCATAGGTCGAGAGAACATTGACTATGGGTTATTAGCAATATGGCAAAATAATATAGAAGAAAGACTTACAGAGTAATCTGGCGCCGGAAGGGGAGCCTTGGGATCAGGCTGCTCAATATGAAGCAGTCTCACAAAAGTAGCGATGATAGCACCCAGCTGTGCGTAAGCGTAGTTCTCACCAACACATCGGTGTCTTCCTGCTCCAAAGGGCAGATAAGGACTGCTGACAGATTTGCTCATCATTCCAAAGCCGTAATCTACCGTCTGCCCGTCGTCTGCGGTTTTCTCCAATGGCTCGATCTTATCCCAGCGATGAGGATCCCATTCTAAAGGTCGAGGGAAAAACTCTTCCGATCGAGCTGCTGTGCCAGGAGAGGCGAGGAGTGTATGCGATGGAGGCACTACCCATTCAGTACCTGGTACGCGCATAGGTGATTTGACTTGTCGAAGGATAGAATGGATGGGACTGTGAAGACGAAGTGTTTCCTTGATGACTTGACCGTTGAGGGTGAGCTTCTGCAGGTTCTCCCACGTCAAAGGTTGTGTTGGAGAACCAAGAACTTCTAGTTGTTCTTCGTAAAGCTCCTGGACGAGATGAGGCTTGTGCGCAAGGTTGAGAAGAAGCCAAGCACCACTTGCAGCAGTATTATGCTGGCCACCCATCAGAATAGCGATCAGCATACGGGCAGCATGGCGATCAGGAAGGGGTTGGCCATCTTTATACTGCGCATTCATAAGTGTCCAAATCATATCCGTCTCATCACCCTGGTTCCCCGTCTCGCGACGCTTGCTGATGATGTCGCTGAAAAGCTTTTCCATCACCTTTCGGGCATGATCTCGGCGGAAGTTCTGGGGTAAGGGAAGACCTGGCATAACGAAATTAATGGGCTGGAAACCATCGTCTAGGTGACGGTAAAGCGTAGCAAACGTGCTGTCAAACATAGAGCGAACTTCATTTCCTAGCAGGGATCCGGATGCTGTGTAGATGGTGATTTCGGCCATGACTTCCGTGATGTTCACAACTCCCGTGTCGCCTTTGAAGTAAGGCGAAGAGCTGACGTAGTCTTCAACTTCTTTGACAAACTTTGGGATGTAGCATCGTAAAGAGTCTGTGGTAAGGCCCAGTTTGAGAAGCTAAGTAAAAGGTTCAGTCAGCTCTGCACCTGAACGATCGAGAATGTCAATTGCATACCCTCTTTTGATCCATGAAGCGTGCGTTGGAACAATCATAGACAACCTCTTCGCCAAATACCGGCGTTGTCAGCTTTCCATAAACGTCCTCGGCGTTGAGATCGGCATGCTTGCCATTCAGGATAAAGTCATTGCCCTTGGGGCCAAGAAAGACAGTTGTCGATTTACCAAGCAGGATGAAGGTAAAGCAATCTCCGTATTTGGCTCTGCAATCAAAGAAGAATTTGTACGGATCAATACCATATTGCACGGTGCTGCCGATAAGAGGAAAAATGTGGAATACGACTGGTGGACGGTGTGGGTTGGGGAACCATATTTGTCGCACTACGTTGGTGATGATGGAGATGCTGATAATAATAGTGATTGTTAGAGGAATTGATATCGAGAGCGGCAGAGCCCTTAGGTTCTGATAGAGGCTGTCCATTGTGTCGCAACTTCACGACACAACTTTTTAGTGATAAAGAATGTGAGACTTTTCTCAACAGAAAGTTGTCAGCATATCGAATGTTTTAGTTGACGTTAGCTGGTCGATTAATTGGATGCGAATACGAGATTAGTCAGCCCTATCGTACCAATTGATCTTGTTCCTGAGAGACAAAAAGCCCGATCGGTCCCCCCATTGCGAGGTCAGAAAACTGGGCTGGGGAAAGCAAAGAAGACGAAATTAGCAAGTCACTTGATGCGATACTTAAAGCACATCTCTAGCCTGTTTATTTTTGTACTTCAAAGCTTAGAGGTCAACCTTTCTGTTAACCCCCCTAAAGCCCCTCATTAGCTGATGATTGCGTGAGATTTTACTGGCTGCACAACCATATCCAATTTCAAATCAGTCTGATGGGCAGCCTGATCTGATTTTTAAACACAGCCGCGTGGTTGACATGTCTTACGATAAACAACAGCAACTTGTCTTTCCAATTTCCCATGTACTTAGTCTTCCCACGAATCGTTCCCTAGAACATCATGGATGTTATTTTTGTCCCGCAACCCACAATTAGTGAGGGCGTCAGATGTCCCGACGGCGAAACTCGCGGCGTAAAGGAGCTAGTCGTGAAACTTATAGTCGCCCATCTTACGGCCGTCGTCGCCTTCTGCAATCTTCAATCCCTGCGCAACGAGCGCCTAGATACTATCGAACCAGTTTTGTTTCTATTTTCTCCGTTCATAGTGGCTCTTCAAACAGCTGTCGGCCTAATTGTTATTCACGCTCTTTTCATTAACAGCATGGTCAGATCGCCCAGAGCTTGGTCTAACCACATCCACATTTACGCGTATCACTGGAGCATTCTCTTCGCAAGAAAACCACAACTTGGGCCTTTGATAGTAGAGAGGAATCAAGGACCCAAAGCTGGGAAAGTTTGGATAAAATTGGGAAGATTGGCAGTCATGGTTGGAACGCTGTTTCAGTTCGTGGCTACCGTCTTCCTGTACGATCGCAGACGGGACTCTTTTGGCTGGGAGTCTCTTAGCATAATCGATCAACGTACCTTCGAGTTAGCCGTCGGCGGTATTATCGTGACGGTCATGTCCATTTTGTTGCTGCTCAAATTGCCTGGGTTCCGGCAAGCCCCTCTAGTTGCTTACACTGGAGAGAACAGCTCAAGGGTGGAGCAAATACTTCTTTTCTGTCGAGGAGATTCAAGACGCTGCCCCCGGTGGTACCAGATCGTTTACATTCCCATAATCTGCGGGGAAACGTCGTCTGGATTGGCATGGTGCTTCTGTGCCCTCTCTGCTACTTACAACGGAAAGCTGAAATTACTGCAATACTCGAGGTACCTCCAAAGTTTGTTCTTGGATATGCTCCTTGAGGAAATGCGACTCGATTTCTCTATCTATGTTCTCCCTTGGATCATCATCCTGTTCGATATTGCCTTATGGTCCATCATTTCCAATATAGAAAGGCTTGGGATCTCGAAACGACATTTCAGAAACCCACGGGTATTGATGCCGGGTCTATTTGTAGGGTTCGTTGCGTTCTTCAGCTCTCTCTGGATAATGATCCTTCTCATAGGGTTAGTATTTTCCCCATTATCGACGTCTTTTGGATACGCGGGGGTATTTGGTGCGCTGAGTACCTTTGTACTCAAGGGCCTCGAGTTTTACGGGCTGTTCTCGCAGCCGCCCTTTAAAGAGCCGCGCTTTGGTGATGCGTGCCTCTTGCTTTGGAAAGATCCTATGGCAGATTATCTCTGGTCGCTTGTCTAGAGGAAGCACATCGTCGGAGCCTGTGTTTGGTAGAGCCAGCGTTGCTTTCGATCTGAACGTTTGCTTTCATCTACCTTGCTACATGAGAATTCGTGTAACGAATAGCTGGGGGAAGAAAGCCAGCTAGGGTAGGGGGTGAAGCGATACAGCATAATTACAAGTCATTGAATAATGCACGCGGAGATTTCTCAAACATGTATGGCTATAGATCTATGAAGAGCTAGTTTCAAAATTCAAATACTGCCATTGAGACTAGGTTACTATATACCACTAGTTGACGGAGAACTGCCAGAAGAACGACGAATGACTCTGGCCTAATATCAAGATATCTCAATTTCAACCTCCCTAGCCGCATTGATAAACCGGTGTTTCGGTATGCCAATAAGCATACAGGTTCTTATTCCCCTTTCTATCAATCTTTCTCTGTCTGCGACTCTCTTCCTTTTGAACCTTCTCAGTAAATCTGTGGTTGGTGGCTATCAGTGATCGCTGTTCGGCCGCAGATAGGTGTATTAGAGCATTGCGGTCACCGACGCTCATATTTGCCAACTGATGTGCTGCAGTAGCTTTCTGTCGCCTTTCTCGCCTGGTCAACACTTGCGTGTCGGCAGTAGGAACTCGGTCGCTGGTAGTGAGCACATCGTCAGATTCGGCTGGAGTATATTCTAGTTGAGGTGCCGTAGTACGTAGACGCCGGTGTATTTGTGATAGTGACGGCTCTACTTGTGCTGATGATTTCTTTGAAACGAGTCTTCCAGATGGTAATCGCATCGAATCCTGATCCACCTGTAGTGGCTTGCTATCGGTGTCCTTCTGGTATTTGCCCTCGTTGTCGTCGTCACTGAGTGAATCGTCCGAAAGATCAACCTGGCTCTGAGAAAAGTCGTAAAAGTCGGCGAACTCTGAACCTTCTGTGACGTCAAATTTGCAGTGACCTTTCCCTAACATATGCTGTTGGGCACCCTGGACAGTTGATCGCGTTGTTCCGCAATGTATGCATTCTCGGTATTCGAAAATTACAAGGTGTAAATAGCGAAGCAAGGTCTCCAGATCGACTGCTAGATGCCGCTGATGTGGGATATATAAGCCATGGGACCTTTGCATATGGATAGTGCTATCATCGAGGGTTGGTGATCTGATAGGACAAAAGAGGCATTGACCAGGTGTGAAGGACTGTATAATCTTTTCCACAGGCTTGGGAACATCCATAGTTGGGGAGGTAGGAGGATTGGTATCCTCGGTGAAATTTGGGAGTGTAGGTAGGTTGGTCATCGATGCAGTGCTTGTTGCAGTAGTGCTAGTGGTTGCTCCCGGCATAAATCCTGAGGAGTGATGAGGCTTTGAGGTTGGCCTTGAAGTAGGTTAAAGCGACTTGTGTTAAAGAGTTCGTATTTGGTTGTTGAATGAATTGATCTGGTTGATGGAAATCATCAGCACTTATGTATTCCCACGTCTTGCAATAAATTAAACACAGCCAGTTTGGCGGCCAATTTGTAGTTTTCTGATTGGTCAATCGCTGTGAGTCAAGTCATCCACACTAGTCCAACTCGGGTATTATCTAAAATGATTCATAGTGATTCCGCACCGCCGCGGGACCGGTACTTTGGTACTAACAAAAGACGTCCATATCGCCGCCTGATGAGATACTAAATCAGTCACTCTATTTCTACCAAGAGCCACGGGACCATGGGACCACGGCCCCGAACGCCACAATCACTGGTCATCAGTCTCATCAAAGAACTATTCCAGCTCGGTACAATGAATTGAAAGGCTGAGCTGAAGTTTTCCATCGTTGTTCTCAGGTTTATTGTAGTAATGGATAAAGTTGTGAAAGGTATTCAATACCAGTATACCACAAACATAAGATTCAAGTTGTTTTTAATAAGTCGTTGATTGAAGCTTGATTAATACTATAACAGTTAACGGAAATTCGTGTTCCCGTTTACCCAACGCCAGAAAACCTCAGATTATAAATCCCCTCGTTGGGCTTTCCTAAAACTACTAAAAAAGTCCCTTGAAGACATTATCCACGTGTGTCTGGACCCGATCGGCCATCTTATCCCTTATACCAGCCAAAACCTTTTCGTTATCCGCAGCTTCACTCTTGTCGTTGATCAGGAACACTCCGCCAGCAGATCGCTTAGCCTTCTCAAGCCCACTGGGGATAGGGATCGCTGAAGCTTCAGTATCCTCGACGGTGTATCTCGCATTAGTCGCGTAAAAGAGTGCCCGAGCGGCGACATCCTCAGGACTAGCAAAAAGTAAACCGCCAAGCGGTGTGACAATCCACTGAAGTAGGAAGCCAATGATTCCACTTGAGCCACGAGAAAGAAGAGGTGTTGCAGTGAGACCAGGGAAAGCGTGCACAAAGCTGATCTTTGGGTTTTGTTGCGCGAAACGCTCCAGGACCAGAGTGAGCATGGTAGCAACCTGGTTAGCAGAAGATGCGACACCAAAGTTTCCTGGCTTGGCAAGATCGAGGTCATCTTCGACCAAAGGACCTTCCATGCCGCCAGCAAGGATGTTAGTGACATGAGGGTTTTCGCTGCGGTTAAGAAGAGGGAGAAGAGCTTGGATGGCGCGAACACGACTGTAGAAGCGGGTTGTTAGAGATGGCTCAAGCTTCTCCTTTGTTTCTGTGCACAGTCAGCTTCTGATAATCAAATCAATACCAGGCGGATAGCTTACCTTTTCTTCCTTCAAAAGACATGAATCCAACAGACATGAATAAGATATCAACCTTGTTTTCGCGCTTTGCAACTTCCTGCATGGCGGCATCGGCTTCCCTTACAAGGGAAACATCTCTTTCGATAAATTCCACGGTGGCAGAGGGATTGCTCTGTCGAAGTTCGGCAATGAGAGGTGTTGCGGCTGAAGCACTTCGGCCAACGATGTAGATGGTTGGAGACTTTCCATCTGTGGCAATGGCGAGCTGCTTTACCGTGCTGCGACCGATACCCGATGTGGCGCCAAGAAAGACAGCTGTAAGATTCTGAGGGAGGTGTTGTGGGAGGGTTGTTGTGTTGGAAGCCTTGATTGTCTTGATTGCGACCATTTTGACTTTTGTTAACTGGATACGATTTTAATTATTTTTGAAGTGTTGTGAAGACTGTGAGTATTGAGAGTTCTTGAAGTATTGTTCAATGGTTGTTGTTTATGGTTGAAAGATGTTATTGTTATTGCTACTGATAATGATGATGAATTCTTCAGTTTCCCCTCACTTGTTATATAACTCTCGAATCCCATTTCAATTATCAATTCGATGCAGGGTAACTTGATCGGCATTCCTACTCGCGCAAACATGGAAATCCGACAAAGTAAGCACAAGACATTATTAGCGAGGATTGGTCCGGATGCTGTCCGATCAGTAATCTGACAGACATGTGAGTCTAGCATGATTGGCTGGGAAAGCCACCCTCGGGAGTCTTGGCATTCCCCGAGCGATTCGCGAGGTTTTGGTAAGCTAACATTGCTGACATTGGCAGTCCTATTCTACAGTTCCAAAATTCGATCCGAAGCTGTTATGTCCGGGTTTATTTATTAAGAAAGGCATCCAGTCAGCTTTGAAGTAATGCTTCAATCACTGATTTTCTCACATATGAATCAATGTCTCATTATGACTCTGGGTCTTCTTGACGCGGTACTTCTATCTTTCAACCTTCCGTATTAGTGCTCACTATTGCTTACAGATAGAACATCCAGCCAATTGATATCAAGTTTCTGTAGCCATCCCAGGACAGCAAGAGATTAGATTGAAGCGGGGACATTCGCATCTACAACAATTTGATTCGACATCTGTTCTTATTTTTTTATCACTCTACATCTGCATGCCAGCCAGTCTATTTCATTGTCGCAATTGGGCGATTTACCTAGGGCGCTTCCTTTTTTTTTTTTTTTTTTCGACTTGATGAACGGACAAAGGAAGCTAACGCTTTCGACGCTGACAATTCACAGGCTTAAGATTGCTGGCTATGTGCGACCTTCCAGCTGCAGATACCAAGAGTAGCTCTTGTCTTGGGCTGTGGTATTATTGCGACGTCGACCTGTAGAGTAGTGCTTTCCACTTCAAGGCTGTTTCTGCGTTTGCTTGCCTTAGTCAGAGTTCGTTTTACGGATTGTTCAGCTTCGCATGCATGCGGGGCGAAGAGTCATATCTACGCCCTTGCGATGACTGCGACTAATATTTACGAATAAATAAATATTATTCTCGCCTTTCGTATCTATCAGAAGCTGCACCAGTTTGAAGTGCTCAGACACAATGGACTCTTTCACTGTAACGACTTACAACGCTTTCGCATCCGAAAGGGCGCAAGGCAACCCCGCTGGAGTTATCCTTCCGAAGCTAGATAACAGTGCGGTATACGACAAAGATACAGGCTTTCCCTACGACATATTTCCTCCAGCTTCGAAGCTTCAAGAAATTGCGACGAAACTCAATTATCCGATGATAGCTTTCGCTGTTCCACTTGGCGAATCGAGCGACTCGCCGGATACCCCTCACTACGCCGTTCGCTGGTTCAACCCTTCCAACGAAGCACCGCTCTGCGGTCACGCTACTCTCGCATTGTCCCAGCACCTATTTAGCACACTTTCTGCCCCTCCTCAGACTTTGAGGTATCTCACTAGGCTTCACGGCATCGTCTCTGCATCTTTGTACCAGAGTCCCTTCGAGGATGCTAAACTTGTGGGCATTGAGTTTCCAGAACTTCTAAGTCTTCCCCCAGTGGCAAAGTCGAGTGACAGATGGGAAGAACTGAGTAAACTGTTTGAAGCAGCGACTGGATCGCAATGGAAAAGCAAGGGTGAACCAGTTGGCTTATTCGAGACGGATCAGTATCTCTTGCTGGAGTTCAGCCCCGATCTTGATCTTAAGAGTTTGCCTATTGATCCACACCAGCTAGTAAGTCTCTAGTCAGATGTGTATTATTCTCAGCTGATAAGTTAGGCTTCACTCAACAAGTTCATCTACATTTTCCAAATATCAACGTCCTCTTCAGAGCACATCCATACCCGAGTGGTTAATGTCATTGGTGAGCACATTGCGGAGGACATTGCAGTAAGTCAATCATTCTATTACATTTATACTCTGCTCACGTTATCAAGACGGGTTCCGCTCATCGAGCTATTATACCGCATGCTCTATCAAACTCTGAAACGACAGCGCGACTTAAGCAGTATCATCCTGAGTTCAGTGGAAACACATTGAAATGCTTGCAGCAGTCTAAAGAGGGTGGTCAGTTGACAGTTGAATGGCTTCGTGACAGAAAAGCCGTGAGGATAATGGGTAAGGCTATGCGAGTCGGTGAGAGCAACATGGAGACATGAGCCGAACGATGCCATGGCTCTCGAATCAGTTATCTAGTTTCCTGAATTCAACCCAACTTCAGTATAGTGCTCCTTCATCTGCGACTGAGCGACATGCTCACATCTTTGATCTTCCAATCACTGGCCAAAAACGCTGTATCAGGTTTGACTTCCTTGTTATCAAGCACTAAGCTTTTGCGGCGGTACTCGTAAGACTGGGTCAGTACTTTTGTCTTTATGAATCCTTCGGCGACAGGTTGCAAAAACGGCCTGACTCATTGCGTAAGCTGCTGGCTGTCACGGCAAGTCCTTCGGCTAAATTCAACTCCGCAAGTACTACCTATCCGTAACTTTGACATCCCGATCTCACCGCTATATAACTGCAACATCCTTCTTAACGAACCCAGCTTCTCAACACCTATGTAACTGTAGAGTAAGGCATGATACACGATGGAATTCAATCCAACTCGAGCAATAATCCACAATGAAGGCTGTGACCTGCACTACTGGTATCAAGGCTCTGGCCCTCTCATAATCTTCGTCCCAGGTGGGAACGGCCATGGAAGGCAATTCAACAATATTATGGCTGATCTGTCAGACCGCTACACTTGCGCGACTTTCGACAGACGACAAATGTCAGCGAGTCAAGTCCCAGTCAACAAACCACTCAGCGTAACTCAACAAGCACGCGATATCAGAGCTGTCATAAAGGCTGTTGGTTTTGACAGTGCTATCTTATTTGGAAGTAGCAGTGGTGGTATCTTTGGGTACCAGTTCGCCCACGACTTTCCGGATATGGTCGTGCACTTGATTGCGCATGAGGCAGGACTGTCGGTGCTTATGCCAGATGCATCGGAGATTTACGATTGGATGTACGGTGTTATGGAGTTGCACAAGAGAGAGGGTCTAGAAGCTGCTGTAGCTGAGTTCGACAAATGCCTGATCGGATATGACGACGAAGGTGTTCCCAAGCCTGCTACTCCTGAGCCATCAAATCCTCGCAATTTCTGGGAGAACGAATTTCCGTCACTGCTGGGTTACGCTCCCAATTTCTTTCGCATCAAGGAGAATGGCACTAGTGTCGGTGTTATGAGAGGAGCAAGGTGCAAAGAGGCGTTTTATGCTAGGGCGATCGAGGCACAGGCTTCCATCTTGGGTTGTCCGCGTATGACTGTACCAGGACACCACGAGGGTTTCCAGTGTGAAACCAAGGAGTTTCTTCCTTCTCTTTTGGAGATGCTGGACATATTGGAAAAGAGAAAACAGACTGCATAGTCATGGGTGAGTAGCCCACCGCATGTCTATCGTTATTGTTTTGTGGATACCCTTTGCGACGACTCCTTCTTCAGATCTGAGTTATAGAATATCAGTATAACCTATAAAGTTTATGTTCTAAGTGTACGACCTCTTACTCTCGCTAGTTGGTGACAACCTCACAGACCGTAGGCTTTCGCGCTATCAGGGGTAATTTCTCGGTATGACGATTCGATAAGATGTTAAAAGCATCTTTTGCGATGACTGTTTAGGCTTCAGTAAACTGGAAATTTGCATGGCATGGCATGCCAGTGACAGGTCTTGACTGAGGCTTTGAATCACAAAGCCTCAGTGTGTATAGTATCTTCAAGGCTTTTTAATCGTCAAAGTTGCACATATAATTTAGGACTGATCAAATCGCTAGTAACGAAGATTCCACATATTAAAATTTCACAAGCTATCGCATTAGCCATTTATTTAATTGCAAGGCGGAGTTTTTGTTGGGGCCGAAGATGGCTCCTAGTGACATGACGTGCCTGTCACAATGTTTCGTTATCAGGCTTGGCCTGTAACCCTCCATCCTCGCGCATGTCAGGATTCGTAGTTGGCAGCGAAGTTCCACGAGCTGGAGAGGTGGGCTGTCAAACGTCATGCCATCTGCCGATCCGATTCAGCTGGATGATCGTGCATAAAGAATCTTCTGGAAAACTGAAACCTCTCGCGTCTCGAGGTACTGACAGACGGGCTCATGAAGTCACCGCCACCTGGAGCTCTTGTACATTAGACATTTTCCGATCTTCGCAATGTTATTGTTTGCTTAACAAGAATATTCTCTCATCGTGATGCGGCCAAGTCCAAAACTGTACAAAAAGGTTCATCCGAGAGTGTTGAAAACAGGGATTCATGCAAGATACCGAAATGTAACGTATACGGAGTTTCTGGTAAATCCTGTCTACATCGGACATGCCGATCCATTTGCACTCCTTCGTCACTGACAATCTTGTGTTTCGTCAACACCATCAACCCGTTTTTTTCTCAGGGCTGGATTCCATGCTTTGACCCAATGTTCCCCCCGCGATGGCGTTTCGATAACCCCACGAGCCAAGTCTGACTCTATCTTGGCATTACTCCTTGGCATACTGCGGTGCAGCAGCTCCGCGGTTGCTGGAGTGAGTTTAGTGTGGAATTGGGTTTTGTAGAAGGAATCGAAGTCGTTATCCGGGCGTTTATCGTTCTCTTGTCAGCACGAGTTAGTCAATCACCGGCAACCATACACCGATACAACTTTGTCATCCACATCAGTGAAAATTCAGTCTTTCAGTGCTGAAAACTCCATGACCGCCTCGTCAGTTTAGATTTTCACAAATGATCAACATCCCCATCAGCATGTGTCTATCGACACGCCCATTTCCAGACAGTTGACCCCATATTGACGTCAAGCTGAACCCGAGTGATCTTTACCAGTTTCGGTCTATAAGGAAAACCTAGCCACAGGGCGGTTGATACGAAAATAACGGCAAAAGACCATGTTTTTAATGCAAATTATTGTGAACATTGCAAATTAGGCTGTTTGCTGTCTATGTTTCATACTTAAATCTATGTAGGAAGTCTATAATGCACGCTAATTCTATTATACCAGGTACTGAATAGTCCTTCGGCGGCGTCTCTTTTCCGCCTCTTCTCGTTCCCTTTCAGAATCCTCCTCAGAATGTGTTCCAGAAAACGTGGCAAACTCATTTCGTGCGTGGATGGCTGGAGGTAATTCGCCGAGAACAACAGAGTTCTCGAGATCGGGGCGACTGAAACGGTTGAAAGCGATGAAGTTGTCCTCATCGGCAGTGATAGCGTTGGTAGGCGTAGCCATGGTAAAGGACTTGCGACGGATCGACACGGCGTCGTCTTGAATGGGCTCGACTCCACGCCACTGGTAGATGAGGTTGAGAGTTGGGATGGAAAGACCATGGACAACGATGGAGAAGAAGACCAGCCAATAGACGACTGGGCCGGCGAGGTCGAGGAGATCCTTCTCTTCTTGGTCTGCTGCATCGTCGTGGGGGAAGAGGTGACGCATGTGCTCGCGGTAAAACACGGCTCCTACACCAATGGGTCCGAAATAGCCCATAAATAGAGCCTCTTTGATGTCATGACACACCTTTGGAATGAACTTGTACACCAAGAGAATAGCTGGGATACGTCGAAAGGCAAGGACCATGAAGCCGAGGCCAATCAGTCGAGGGATTGTCACGCCGGTGCCATCGGGATCGTGGAACTCGCCCCAAGGAAGAACAGTTCCAACAAACATGAATCCACCAAAGTTGAGCAAAACATCTAGACAGTGGTTGACTTCGTCGTGTCGTTGGTACGTCTCGGCGAGGAAGTCTCCGTCCCAGTTGAGGAGGTTGCCAGCAACGAAGCAAGCGAGAAGGTCGTTGGTGCCCATAGCACCACAGGTACCGATGATGAAGAGTCCGATAGCGACAGGGAAGAGCAGGTAGGATTGCTCATCGATCCACCCGCTGTATCAAAGCATGACCGTTAGCCAATATTCCCTGCAGAAAGGGTCCCCCCCAAGAAAAGTGCGACTCTGCTCCACTTGAAAAAGAGTGGACACAGAAAAACGAAAAAGAGGAAGAGAAACTTACCGCCGAAGCGCAAATTTGATAGTGCGGCATGAGATGTAGCCCACAGTTACTCCATAGGCAATACCCAATACAATGTAATAGAGCCAACATTCTAGAAACCATTGCTTCATGGCCTCTCCGACGCCGCCTCCGAGACGACCCACGTCGCCACTGCGAGCGAAGAGCATATGCGCGGCCTCAGCTCCGTTGCGAGCAGCCTCACCGCCACCAACACCCTCGTGATGTTCGCCTGTACCGAAAGCATGTCTCATCAGGTACGTCGCGAGCATCAGAAAGGGGAATCCCAGGCCATCGTTGGCACCAGCCTCAGACGAGATAATCTCTCGGAGGTGTCGGGGCACATACTTGTCCGCAAAGGGGCCCTTGGCGATAGCCTGGGATAGGACAGGGTCGGTGCACGTGACACATGAGGCTATCACCATGGCTCCGAGGAGCTTGAGCTTGGGGATAGTGGCTAGGATGCATCCAGTGGTGCAGAGCCACATAAGGGTCATGACGGGAATGAGGCAGATGGCCATCTCCTTCCAACGAGTGACGTTATATTTCGCGGGTAGCTGGTAGCCTGCGATCACAAGCTGCACTCCGATGACCACGCGCATGAGACCCAGGGCAATGTCCTTAGTCTGACCAACCTGGCCAGAGCCCCATCTATCAGCATCAAGAAATTTCGCTGCTACGGGGCCGAGGATGATGCCCACTAGCATAGCCGGCACTGTCCAAATTAGGATCCTATCCCATCGAATATCGTCAAGTCTGAGCGAGATAACTTACAGGCTTCTCCAAGGTACCATTTCTGCTTGAGCTTTACGGATATTACACCATAAAGTGTCATGAAGGCACCTGTTAAAAAGGTAATGTGTCAGAATGCCAAGTCTCGCCAAGGGCTGGACTAATCCTCTGCCAAGAGATTGCCCAGAAAAGTGTTCATGGTTTTTGCAAACATACCAAGGACTGCCAACACCACGTTGAGATCCGTCAAGCTAACTTGCGGCATTATAGCGGCTGTTTGTCAAATGTTCACTTTCAATTGCTTGGGAACAGTATAAAATGTGGCTTTACGTGATGGTTGTTGGGCGATGAAGCCTGTGTCTGTGTGTGTGTGACTTTTGTCTACTGCGTGTGGCTGAAGAAGTTTATAGATCAGGGTGTCTTCTGGTAGCAACAAAGCTTCAAAGTATAGAGATGAGGTGATGAGAGATGATAATATGTGCTGGTAAGCTCTATCGCTGCTCAGAGTGTGTCGACGACACAAACCCCCAAAGCAAAAAAGACATGAAAGCTGTGCCTGGTGAGCTAAAAGAAGAAGGAAGAGAAAGGAATCAATCTTCAAAACTTGAGATCAAGGAAAAATGGCAAGCAGCTAAGGAGTATTTGAGCTCTGGCAGGCTAGACAATAGAAAAGATGCCACAAGCAGACAAAGGGCCAGGCCAGAGAAGCAGTGGGTCACTAGAGCGGTCCGTTTGTAGTTGCCTCGAGCTGGGTCCCGAAAGGTTTTTGTATGGCAGGTAAAAGGCATAGAGCAGGAAGTACACAGGGAGTACGTCCCTAGTGAATGATGCTAGCAGACGTGGATGGGGATGGAGATGGGGGATGGGGGTTGACAAAAGAAAATGCCTCACAAGGTGAACGGAACCAGAAATGGACCATAGGGACTAAACTAGGAAATCAGGGGGACGGGACCCAGGAACAAGGGAATGAAGAGAGTCAGTACTAGAGCACACGATCTGCGCGGATGATTCATGGCGCAAGGTTCAGTGGAGGCGCGCCAAAAACAGGAAATTTGGGAGTCGCCGTTTGTCTTTCTCACTCCCTCTGCTTTGGTTCCCGGGGTTCTAGATGAGCCTACCGCTAATAATACTCGCTACTGTGCATCCTCCCAGCCTGCGCCTATGACCCGCAGCTCGCAGGTCAGCCAAGGTTGGGGAAAGAAGAGACGAGTTCTAGCTTGATAGGGAATGAATACACGCCATCTCACCGTGTCTGGAAGCATCTCATTATTCGATCGATGGAGTCAAGTTTCGGAGAAAGTGGCAGGATTGAGGCATTTCCTTCCTCCATGGTTAATTGATGACGCTATTACCGTGTTGGCCTTCTTCACTTTTCGTGTTTGTACAGAAGAAGTGATGTGGCTGGTCTTTACTTGCTGCAGTGTGAGCGGCGTATATGTGGATTACGACAGCGCTTTGCTGCAGATTGAGGCTCAAGAACACGATAGCTGACGACAATTTGTAGATCTTTGTTTTACTTGACGTACTGCATTGAGGCTCATGCTTCAAAAAGTTAATGCGCTGGCGTAAAAGATAAAGAAGAAAGATTAGAGAGAGATCGGCAGGGCAGGGAGAGTATGACAAGACGGCACACAGACGGGAAAGAGAAAGGAGAAAGGGGACAGAGGGCGACACAGGACCCTACAGAAGGATAGTGTACCCGCCTCATTATCGTGTCTTGCTAAATGGAGGGGACAGAAGACTCTAGTAAGCCCCGTGTGACGGTTTCCAAACGATCAAGTCTTGGCTTGTAGCAGTGATATTGGACCATGACGACGGTGCGAGGTTGGATCAACAAATAGGAGTGACCAACACAGATTAAGATGGGCGCTTGGCGCTTGGCGCTTACTTGGCATTCAAGCTTATTTGTTAAGGTTGTTCAATAGTGGCGCCAGCCAAGAAGCTCGGTCGTGGGGCGGACACAAGACGAGCTCCGACGCCAAGAAGGCCGGTCACTTGTCCTGCTCCGCGGGAGGAAGAGGAAGAGGAGAGTGGAAAGGTAAAGCACCTGATTATTTCCTGGTTGGTCAGACGGTGTGCCCGATGATTGATTATCCACTCTCTCCCTGGGTCTGCTTTGCCTGCCTGCCCCTTCGTAGAATGCTGTTGTGTTATCCCGTCCTCCTATTGTTGAGCCATGACAGCTCAGCGCCACGATAGATAATGCTGTTGTTATTAATAAGTTAATGGCCTATCATGACACCGAGATTGAGCCTGATATTAGTGCTTGACATCCATTGTCTCACAGATATCGGCATTACTTTACTGGCAAACTATGTACCGCATTCCTCAACTTCAGGGTAGCCAGCCTCCGTCGATCCCTTGGAGTGTTCACTTCGTGGCGCATGATCGGCACGGCATTCCATTTAACTCAAAATCCTTATCTTCAACAACATTTGTAAGAGTTTATTTTCATCAAATATATCTTAATCTCGTATCTAGAAGCTTTGATGATCGACCCCAAGCACGCCATGAATGCAGAGCTCAATGACCCTGACCCACTTGGTCGAGTTCTAAATGAGCAACAATTCAAACGCGGCTCGGTACTCATCGATGTCTTACCAAGTAAAACAATGGCTTGAGCATAGGAGCTCGTTGGCGTACAGAGCTCTACAAGGAATTGCATTTAAGCTTACAAAGAAGAAT
Organism: Fusarium nelsonii; assembly: GCA_014898925.1. Lineage (NCBI taxonomy): Eukaryota > Fungi > Ascomycota > Sordariomycetes > Hypocreales > Nectriaceae > Fusarium > Fusarium nelsonii. Next base: position 100,910 of record JAAVUC010000374.1, read on the forward strand.
AATCGAGTGAGACGGGACCCCAGCTTCCACGATTGACTCTTGAATCAGCGTTTCACAGGGTATTTTCAGATTCAATTGAAGTTCGTCTATGATAACGTCTCAAAGACGATAGCAATCTCATATAGTGTTTTCAGTAAACATAAAAGTTCGTCACCTCAGGATGTTCTCTCCTCGTCTTCTCATTCTGCTTCTTCAAGTGGATTCTCATACCCCAAGCAATTACGACCACGCCCAGTGAAAAAGCAATACTTGCAACCCAAGCAAGCGTATACCTTGGCTCATGGGACGACGGCCATAGATAAGCCGTGTAGACATGCGCCAAGTTCCCAAAAGTGTTACAGATCGCCAGTGACACAGCCTTTTTCTCGCTAGTCTGCCCGACTGTGGCACTGATCCACGCGAGGATAATATTATTGATGCCAAAACTAAACCCCACGAAGAGATAAATGCTGAACATCCGGGCGCCAAGGTTGAGCGTTGACACAGCGATGATGAAGCCAACCATGACAATGCATTTACAAATGGTGATGTGCAAAGTGCGCTCATTCCAGCGACCTGAAGTCCAAGCCATGACAATTCCAACGATGGCGGCGAGGAGATACGGCGGACATGTCAGGATAAGAGTAATCGTTCGGTTATATCCTAGCGTCTCCATTACTGAAGGGAGAAAGTTCTGAAAGCCGACCGATGAGAGATGGAGGTTGTACATGAGACATAGCGCCCATGTTCGCCAGTCGGAAGCCGACTCACGGAGACCAACCCAGACACTTGTCTTCTCCCGCACATCGGTGGTGTCAGTGTAAATCCGGCTGTAGGCGAGTTGCCGCTGCTCTTCGGATAGCCAACGGGTAGTTAAGGGATGATCTGGGAGAAAGAAAAATGCGAGTATGGCAGTTCCGATTGATAGTGAACCTTGAATGATGAAGAGCCTATGGGTGATAGTTAGTCAAAAGGAGTCGATCGTCTTATCAGTACACGCACCATTGCCAACCAGCCAGGCCGTGAGTTTGATCAAGACCTGCAAAGACACCAGCGGCGATAAGACCAGCGAACGAACTCGCTACCATATTCCCGGTATAGAATATGGCCAGTCGTACAGCGAGTTCCTTTCGCGTGTAGAACATGCTGAGGATGAATAATGCGCCAGGATAGAACTATAACTAGTCGGTCAACATCCCCACACCATGGATACAAGTTACCCACAGGAGCTTCAGTCACTCCAAGGATGAAGCGAAGCGCTACCATGCTCGAATAATCCTTTGCCAGAAAGGTCACAAGGCTGACGATTGACCAAGCGAGGCAGAAACCGGCCATGTACCATGACGGCTTGACTCTGTTGATGAGCATGTTGCTCGGAACTTGTCCAGCACTTGGAACGTCAGCTACAGAGATAGCGTAATCAGAGATACAGTGACCTACATGTATCCGACAAAAAGAATGGAGACACAGGTGTTGTACTGTGTACCCTCCAACCCTAAGTCCTCTTCAAGGTTGTTGAGACGAGCATTAACAAGGGCATTCCTGTCAAGATAGTTGAATAGATACATGAGCCATAACATCGGCTACTTTGTGGTCAGAATTGGTGCATGAACAGAAAGCGGTCTGGTCACCCACAATGATGTATCTGTCCAGCTTCTTCACTAACGTAATTTCTCGCGGATCAGTCTTCGCATGAGCTCCAAACTCATCGACCTTATCCATCTTAGGATACTTGGATAACGCGGCCTCGTCGTTTGTGGCTCCTGTCTCAGCTCTCTCGATATGGTCGTTACGAGCGACATCTTCATCATGTTTCGACTCGTCGCCCATCACGCCGGCGGATTTCTGGCTACGAGGCGTGGTCATATTGTCTGCTGTCTTTCAATTTCCAGAATAACAGGATAGCGATGAAATACAACCCGAACAACAAGCAGCATCGAGGGAAAGGGTTTCATTATATGCTTCGTCTTATGGATGCCAAGCTACCCCACGGGGCAGGTCTGCGGGGGATCAGCAAAACCTTAATCAAGTGACGATATGGCGCTCCAGAATAATCCTCTCTATTGGTGAGGTTCGAAATAGGGTAGTATGGACTTGTACCAAACAGGAAGACACGGGTGGTTCATCTTTCGGGTGCAAGGCCAAAAACCGGTAAAAAGACCATTTTTGTAGGCGTGGAGAAGTTTCGTCCGTAGTGGAGAAGCTTTATCTCAGCCAATCGCCTTTGTGTGTCTTCAGTATGAGGACGAGGGGTGGAGAGTGATGCTGCTGCCGATGACGTGAAATGGTTGACTTGATGAGCATTATTGACTCCAGAACTGCGCGGAAATGGTAAAGGTATATTGGCGAGTCTCACACTTTACACAGTTTACTCAGGGCTTCGGAGGAAATGATACAAGGCAGACTAGAATGCGATCAGTGATTTTGCACAAATCTGGAACCTGTGCCAATTTTACCGAACAAGTTGTGATTAGTGTGAACGTATTTTATTAAGATATTCGTAGGTTAAAACCTCTGGTCCTTTTGATCTGAAGCACCATGCATCATCCTTATCTAGGAATCTCCAAGTCAATTTCGTTAGACCTAAACTCCCAGTGAGCCTGTCTTGACCATCGACGTTCTGTCTTCCAAGCACCAATGGCAGGCCATTTACCCTGCACACGCACCTTGATTTTCTTGGCGTGTCGTATCATGTTCAACCACTGCTCCTTCTCCTTGGGAGTACCGCTAGGGACAAACATTGTCTGCTCAACCGTTTCACCAGGCTTCAAGTGTGTCAAGTCTGACTCCAAGAACTCCCTTGGTGGTCTCCCTGGAGGAGTAGGCAATTTCCCGCGAGGCCTGCGATACCATTGGTACCCTTGTTTCTCGGGTGCGAAGTTGATCTGGGTGTCGTCGGGATAAACCCTGAAGTGGCCCAATTTGAAGGCATCTTTGTCCACAGGAGAGTTGCGGGTCATAATGGTGATGTTCATCTTGCTGTTATTTCGAATGATAACGTTGATAGCGATGGGATCTTTGCCGTTCTGATCAATCGTGATGTTGACTGACTTCATGGCTTTGACCTCCTCGTCGTTGAAAGGGTAGGGTTTCCCTGGGTGGCCGACTTCGCCCATCGCCTTCCATTGGCGTTTAGAGTGGCCTAGAGGGCCGTTCGGGGAATTTGATGCACATTTATCGACGTCCGAAGGTGAACGCTTCCAAGGTCCCGTCTTCCTCTCGTCCTTTGCCAATGCGAGTGAGTGACTCCAGTGAGGCCTTTCTTGTTTCGGTACCATATCAATCTTGCTAGGAATGTGTGAGTAGTCCATTGTGTAGGCGAGTTTGCGATTGAGCTTGTTGTCGTCATCCTTTTTCTTGTTTCCAGACTCCTCATTGTCATCTTTGTCATTTTTGTTCTTCCTGCCTTTGTCTTTCTTAGGCTTGGCCCATTCACCTTTGGTGCTGTAACCCTTTTTCGGCATCAGAAAACCATTTGGGTCAACAACAGTCCCGTTGGTGTTGATCACGTAGGTGCCGCCGTGATGGTAGTGGATCTGGACCTCGCGATGCTTAGCGTCTTGTCTGATGCATCTCTTGTCCTTGTACTTCTCATCCTCATCCTCTTCCTCGCCCTCGTTCGGAGATGCAGTATTCTTGATACAAGGGGTGGAGTGAGCCAGGCAGGCCAAAAGGCCTACGACCAGGAGAAGGCAAAGCAACGTTCTGCTGCGCATCTTGGATGACAAAGGCTGCGTGAAACAGAGGTGTCAAGCCTGCCCAAAACGGCCACGGAAGTAGGCTGTCCTGTTCCTTTATGTTTCGCAATTGAGGGGAAGAAGAGGACAGATAAGAGAAACCAAGCCGAGTTTACAATCGAGTGGGCATGAACGTCTCACAAATCTTTGGGACTTCCTTAGTACGTCAACATGACATTCAAGATAACATCATGCCCGGTGGTAGGCGAACCTCGAACATTATGGTTCAGGGCTTGCAGCTTGTCCACTTGCGCGCGAGTTGTGTTCCGTGTGCTGATGCAAACTTCAACCATGATATGAAAATCATACTCTACAATTCCATTTGACAACTGCGCCGTATACCCAGCGCCGGCTGATCTTTCGCCCGATACGGTTTGGAAGACTATGCCTTCACCTTGCTTTCTGCCACTGCCAGTATCGGCTTTCTTCGGGACGACTGAGATTATCCTTCGGATATCTGAACGATGGCGGTTGTCGAAACGCGGCCGGTGGCTACGGTGCAATATGACGTTAGTTGCTGATTAGTCGTTGTCTTGTTCGGTGGCCAATTTGGTCATCTAAATAATAGAGGCTCATATCAAAACACCCCACCTCGGAAGATCTTTGGATTTAAGCTTAATTAACACCTCATCACCGTCACAAGCGTCTACTCGAGCTAATAATTTTTGTTGAGGCGGGGCTCCGGTTTGTGAATTGGGGTAATAATGTTACAATGGTAGCATCAATCAATTGCCGAAGCAGCGGTTCCAGTTCATGCCCTACGATACTCTTAACTTTTTCAAAGCACTCATTCAAATGTTGGCTCCATCGTCAAACCCTCTTGCATTTGCAAATCTTTGACATTCTCTCCCCGTGTCTCTCGCACACGGGCAGATTCAATAGTGACCACAATTTCGCTATCCGGGGTCCTGGCCCCGACTCACTTCTTCACAATTTGCATCATACCTCGCGACTCGACGACCTCCCATCCTTATTTGACTTCATCAGATGTCTGTATGTACAGAAGTGGTGATATTGAGGCTGTAGAGATGTATTGGAGAAGTCGACCCTGAAGATGATACTGGTCATGTGGTAATAAGGGGAAAGAAGACCAGAATGCAAAGCCAGTGCATCAATTCAACAACCTCATCAAGGACCAGGAAATGAATTCGATTGGTAGTCCCCTAGTTATTGCGGCCTCACCCGACACGTGAAATGGTACCAAAAAAACATAGCATGCGCACGGAGACGTCTGCCATACTCTATTAGCCTGGAAGGACACTTCTCCTGGGGTTGCATTTTATCATGTTCTAGGTTTCAATTTTAGGCGAAACTGCCAATCATTTCCACTGCTATAAAGCGTGACCATGGGATAGAAAAGTCTAGGCTCAGTTGCTGCAGCTGGAATGCGATGTCTTGCTTTGGAGACGGTGCGACGAGAGCACTCAGACACGCCCAATTCAGACTCCGAGGAACATTGGCCAGTCAAATCTTGGGCAAGGGAGCAGGGCCTCTGCTGTTCCAGGTTTACAGTATAAGCTTGTACTCATTTAGCGTAGCCACAGTCAGCACCAATTGAAATAGGAATGGGTTCCCCGACGCGGGGGAAGTTACTTTTGCTCCAAGCCAATAAGATACCCGGTAAACTCATGACAAAGCCGATTCTATATGCCGGCAGGGCAGAAGTCTTGCTCTGGATGCAAAGTTCCGCGGGCTGAGATATCAGCTAGAGCCTGGGCTAAGAGAACTAGCGACAACCCCAGATTCTCACCCCAGGTTCTCAGAGTCATACTCACTAACCCCGGATCCGATGGCCCAGAACCCCGCTCGAAATAGATTGATGTGATATGTCAAGTCCTTGTCTACCACAGGCACCGAGAGTTATATAAAGTAGTTGGCGCCAGGAGCCCGGTTCTCGTCTCACACTCTCAACTGCCGAACATTTACACAAGATGGAACCAAGGACGCAAAATGAGAAGCTTCAGAATGATACCACATCCAACATGTCGGATCCGGTCAGAGGCACCGCAGAAAGGTGAGGGCCGCCCGGTGAAGGCATGAGCGATAAGAAACTGACCATTTTACAGCCTTGGAAACACGCAGTTTTATATTGACCCGAAAGTAGAAGCGAAACTCCGGCGCAAGATTGATTGGATGATTGTTCCAACAGTCTGCTTATTATACCTCTTCTGCTTCATCGACCGAGCAAATATTGGTATGTCAGCCTTCGCAGCAATCGAGATACGCGATCGGCTCATCTATTTCCAGGGAATGCTCGCCTTGCAGGCCTCGAGGAAGACCTTGGAATGACAGGGAGCGACTACAACCTCGTCCTCTCAGTCTTCTATATCAGCTACATCGTTTTCGAGATTCCAGCCAACCTTCTCTGCAAATTCATGGGACCTGGCTGGTTTATCCCTTTGACATCTCTTGGCTTTGGACTGTGTTCCATCTTTACAGCATTTGTGCATAACGTCCCCCAGATCTGCGGCGTCCGTTTCGTCCTAGGCATTTTTGAAGCTGGCATGCTGCCGGGTATTGCATACTACATGTCCCGTTGGTATAGACGTTCAGAACTTACATTCCGTTTGTCGCTCTATATCGTTATGGCGCCTCTGGCGGGCGCTTTCGGTGGTCTGCTCGCATCGGCTATCTTAAAGCTTCCAAATTTTGGCAGGTTCCAGAGCTGGGAGATGATCTTCGGTAGGCTCTGATGATATGTTGTGGAATCCTTTATGCTAACCTTTTCCAAGCTATAGAAGGGATCATCACTGTCGCCTTATCCCTCATCTCCTTTGGTAAGCTCCACCCAAAACATCGTTTCTCTCACTAAGCTGACACTACTATTAGCTACACTTACCGATCGACCCAACACGGCAAGATGGCTTACCGAGGAAGAGAAGACAATGGCGATCAACCGAATCAAGGCCGAGCGACTTGGGGCGACCGAAGTCCTGGACAAGATGGACACTGCTAAGATCCTTGCTGGCATTCGTAGTCCACTCACCCTATCGACATCGATAATCTTCCTCCTTGATAACATTACGGTTCAAGGCCTGGCTTTCTTTTTACCCACAATTGTTCGAACAATCTATCCGGAACGATCGACGATCTCCCAGCAGCTGTTCACTGTTCCACCGTACGTGGTTGGTGCTTTTTTCACGGTCCTTATCCCAGCTTTCAGCTATAAGCTTGATCGTCGGCAGATATTCATCATTCTCTGTGCCCCGCTCGTTATGGTCGGATATGCGATTTTCCTGGGTACTACTAATGGGCAGGCGCGTTATGGTGCTACGTTCCTTGTCGCTAGCTCTGCATTTGCTTTGGCGCCTCTAACCAACTCCCACATCAGTGCCAATGTTTTGAGTGACACTGCAAGAAGCGCTGCGATAGGGACTAATGGTAAGCCGTCACACCCGTTAACGATGTGCATCAGCATCACTAAACTCAAATGTCACAGTCATGTTTGGAAATGTCGGCGGTTTGATCTCAACCTGGTCTTTTGTAAAGAGTGACGGTCCGAACTATCCCATCGGAAATGGGTTGAACCTTGCCACGTCAAGCACAATCTTGGTCCTTGGCACTTTGACTCTTCTGTGGATCAAGCGGGATAATCGGAAGCGGGCGAGTCGGTCACCAGAGGCTGAGTTGGCTGGAATGACACAGCAACAGATACAAGATCTCGATTGGAAAAACCCCAACTTCCGATGGATCACATGATTCAGCTGTTCAAGTGTTAGTTTGTACATAGATCTGGCCACGCACAATTGAACCCTTCTTTCATTCAAAATTATCATATCAAGTTGCTGTATCGGACACAGAAGACAATGGATGGTAAGAGTTTGGACACACTAGAGATACGATAAAGTAGCTAAATGACTATAAATGTACCGCATGACCATCTTGAGCTCTATGGTGCGACGAACATATTCTGGGCTATATATCATTAAAAAGCCCTAAACCTGCCAAAGTTATATCGCCTCACGGCGTGAAATACTGTCGTCGCTGGTGCTGCTCCTGATGTTCTGGAAACATGGTAGCATAGAACTCCGTCCATCCACCCATTCTTACCCTCAACAGATTGTACTTCTCGGGATCATTGACCGCTTCCTGATAGGTCTTGACATTGGCGCAAGTAAGAGTAATTAAGTTACCACCGACCTCACCCTTGGCGTAGTCCTTCACAAATTTCTGTAAATCTTCCAAAGGGAACGCTTCATCGATGTTCATGTCCGTGGGCGAAGCATTTGAAAGACCAACCGTCACTGCCTCAGACGTATAGCTCTTCATAGCTTGGTAGATGTTGCGGAATGCTGGATTAGCTGGGAGATCCTGCGCTGCTGGAGTGGGAGACAGATCAGAGGCGATGGGCATGCCATTGCGACGACCATCTGCTGAAGCTCCGCAAGGAGCACCATCACCCACATAGCCTTCGAAGGTTCCAATGCCAGGCGTTACCACAAACTGCAAGTCCTTTCCGTAGGCCTCGGCAATCCTGTGATGTTGGGGCTGTAAGGCTGGAGAGTTGAACTTTTCATTGCAAAGACGGACAAGGTTGTCAATAACCCAATTTCCGAGACAGTTCACCTCTTCATCCCCACTTCCCCACTTGGGCAACGCGAGTGCGATAGCTCTCAGCTGCTGATATCTCACACCGTATTGCGCAGCACTGGCAGTTCCCAGATGACGATCCTGGAAGGGTTCGATCATGTTAAAGCCCCAGTCATTTACCAGACAGTCAACAAGCTCTGGCAGGGTAGTCATGGCTGTATCGGGATCATAGACGAGCTTTTGGATGGCAAAGAGGGAGTCGATAGTATTAGAGACACCGATGCAGAGAGGTGCCATGATATGGAAGCGTGCACCACCATTGGTCAAATCGAGTCCCTTCTCGACACATCCATCGATGAAGACAGATAGTAAAGGGCTGGGGCAAATTTCGGCTAGGTTGCCATAATTCTCAAGCATAAGATTGTAACATTGGATGATGAGCCATTCCAGCTGACCCAAGAAGATCTTCTGAAGCTTCTCAAATGTTTTGATCTCGGAGGCTGGTGGTGATCGGAATGTCTGCTTCAAACCACGAAGGCTTATTGGACCCGCAGCACCATACGTTGCTCCTTGATTGATGGTCTGTTCCAAGGCAAGCATAGGCTGAACGTTGTTGAAAGTGAACTCAGAAGCGCCCGCGAACATAGGTTCGTAGCATCCATCAGCGGCATAGTTTCTCGACCATGCCTTGCTAACCACACCAGGGCCTGAGTTATTAAGACCCTTGCATAGTTTATCGTCGTTATACAGAATCGGTTGCGCACCGCCCGCAAGGATTGCCTTTGCAGCTTCATCCAGATACTTCTCCGGCATATCTTTGTAGACCCGGAGTGAAAGGGTGGGGGCATTAACTGGGATGCGACGCGCTGCTTTGAGACAGAGCATAGTAACTTCGTTCGCGCCACCTTCTGGGGTCTCATCATCGGTAGCTTTGTACCCTCCCACGGTGATTTGCTGTACCCACTGATTGATACCACCACCCTGAGGGAAGTTCCCTCCCACACCACAGACAGAGGTAGTTCCATATGTCACGTAGTCGTAGACAAAGGCACGATTGACAAACGCGTTCTCGCCAACCTTCAACCAAAGGCAGTCAATGATTTCCTGCGCACGGTCTAGACTGATAGTATCTTTCTTTAAGAAAGGCCACAAGATCTGGTCCAACCGGCCCAAGGCTGTCAACTCTCCTACAAGATGCAGACAACAGTGCACAGAAAATATAAGCTGGACAGCGTCTTGGAAGTCCCGTGGTGGATGCTGGGCTAGATATTCTAGTCGCTTGGAGACATCTTCCATGTTGGCCCTATCATCTTCGTCCGTGGCCTTGGAAGCTGCCTCTTCAGCGATTGTCTTCCAGTTGTGTAAATAGCCTTGGACACCTTCAATGGACAACAAGCCCGACTTGAAAAAAGAAGCTTTCTCCTGGTTGCTGCCCTCACACTTGGCTTTCAGGTCGGCATGAAGCTTGCCCAAACCCTGTTGAACTAAGCGTTCGAAGTCGGGAACGACGTGACCCATGGCCGACCACTCATTCAACGAACATTTCAGCCAAGCAGCAATCTTCTCGTCTTCCGACAGGTACGGAACAACTTCCTTTCCCCGGCCAAGGGTAAAGTCTGGGATCACGCCAACGATCAATTCCTTCGGCTCAATGCGAAATAGGCCGTTCTTGTGAGCTGCTTTGCCATACACAGACTTTGAGTCCGAAAGGGCTAAAGCAAGCGTCTTAAGGTTCGCAAGGCCTTTGCGAACTGGCACCGGCTCTTTCATTATCTTCTGTTTTTCTTCCTCCTCCTTATAAAACTCTGTAAGCTTGGGAAGTCTAGGAAAATGCGTCTTGTCCATCCAACCGTCGCGCCAGTGGGAAAAGGTTCTCCCCAGCAGACTTAGCAGCCGATCATTGGGAGGATCTCCCCCTTTGTAACGGCCCTCAGACATCTGATGAAGATAGTCCTGGGTGTTGTAGAAGAGGTATCCATTGGGACTTCTTACATCCCAGTGGGATTCCTCAATGACATCGTCCAGATTCGACACAGCAGGAATACCTAATTCTTTTGCTGAGGGAACGTACCAATATCCTCCACTGTGAGCCCTAACGACGTCCATCAGGCCGTCTATCGGATTTTCTGGTTCATCTCCTAGGAGGTGCTTGAGGATGCTTTCAAATCGTGGCTGTTCGTTACAAAACGCAACAAACATAATGCCTTCCTCCCGTCCTGCATGACCTCGGCTATTGCCATAGGATAGTGCTTGACGTAGGATCTTGCGCTGGTCTAGATCCTTGTCACGGATGTGTGCGCGGTGGATGTGCGAATGAGTCGCGTGTTGTGGAAGGGAAGCTCCATTCGGGTTACGACCGATCATCTCATCCTCCGTGTCTCCACTTTGTGTTGCAATGCGAGACCAGTCAAAAGTGAACCTCTGAGTGAATGCAAAACTTGCTCCGCGATACTGATCAGGGGAACTGATAAGAATGTCTTCCGCCAAGCTGACGGGATCATTTGGGTTGGTGATACCTTCAGTAAAGCGTCCACCGGCGACACGGATGTCCTTGCGTTTGCCAGCGACAACCTTGTCAATACTGGTAGAGATTTTATCTAAACGATCCTCAACTTTGCCAACAATCTCAACGGCCAAAGCTTTCGAAGAGGCTTTGACATATAGAAAAACATCGCCACCAGTGTTGAGAAACTTGATCTTGCGGTTGAGAATCTTGGTTTCAATGGGGATATTGCGATTGTTCCACGAACCCCAAAGTTGAGGAGAAAAAGCAGCTACGAGGCCACATTTCTTGTAATTATTGGCAATATCTTCCGCCAGCTCACGAATAATGCCAACAATTGACGACTTGGCCTGCTCGTCATGAGACTTGAGGTGGATAGTCAATGCTTGACCAAAAGTTGCAGGAAGGGGAAGGCCGCGCTGGGCACCGAAAAGAGTTTTGTTGATTCCCATGTTTTCAAATATCCCATTCAATCAGCTCGGAAAGACTGGATGAGTACAGAAAGGGTTTTATGCGCGAATATTCATCAATTTATCCATCTGAAGAACTGGCACATTCACACCGAGTTTCACCCACTTCGCCATGGCCCATCATGCAAGGTTCCCATTTGATCTTTCAGCCAGCCACAATACTCTCAGCCGCCGCTTAGAAGCTCTGATATCAGTATGTATGCGACAGTAGTGCTTATAGTTGAGACATCCCGTATTGGTGATGCCATAGTTCGACTATGGTTTACCGACGTCCGGAGCGGGGGTGCCTATCGGGTGAACAAGCCGTTGCGCATGTCTCAGGGCCTCAAAGAATATTGCAGATCATATCACAAAAACGCAATAATCCGCTTTACTCTTCTCCATCCTCCTCCTGTTTTTGATTCGATCGTCAATAGATTGCATTCCAGTGAAATACCCACTACCGCATCAACTTGCGAAATTCGAGAGCGTCTATGGATCCCAGGAGATTTCTTCATTAGGCTTAGATTCTGGAACGTGAAAAAAAAAAAAAAAAAAAAAAACGCTTCTTATAAGCCGTTTACACTAACTGAGCTTGCAGTATGGTGCTGGGGATATCCGTAGGCGCTACTGAATCTTGTGAGTATATGGTCTATACCTAAGAATCGTGACTAAGAGGAGCCTGAGTGAGTAAGCGCTCAATCACGTGCAGCACCAACTTCTACCAATCTCACAAATTCAAGATCATAAACACATTTTTCCATCTATCAACCACTTAGTCTTGAACAAGCTACAGCGCAATTTGAACGTTTTCTTGTTCGTATATACTGACGTTGATCCAGGATGGAGTTCAAGTTTAAAATGGTAGAGACATCAAACGCTCAGCTGTCACGAACTCGAAAGGTTGAGAAGTCATCCAGCCTAGCATTTGTCCACGTCAATCATCCATCTCAGTGTAAGGATAAAGAAACACTACGAAAGGTGCGTCGTCATGTCATGAAAGATATCGGTAGATCTAGAAGATCAGGTGTCATCAAGGAATTGACAATGGGAAAGCCGATGCACCAATTCGTGCCTATGCCTACATATTGGGGTGACGTACAGGTCTGTGTCAACTTCAAGCGTCTGTTCCATGCTATGGACATGGTCTCCGAAGGGCTGCTCTCTATAGCGGTAGTTGATCCATCATACCGAAATGAGAAAGGATTTGCACGGATTTTGGACGATCCGCCCCCTCTGCGGGACATCGAACAGTATACGCGATCACTTGCTGTGGTGCGCAACTGTATTCTGCCCGAAGGTCTAGTCCGTCACAATGTGGCGATAGGCACTGCAATCTGTCTAGCTGTGTTTGATGTAAGTCAAACTCTCAATTTTTGACACCTGCTAATTTCGTAGATGCGTATCGGTAATTTGAGCTCTTGGGAGATGCATATGGAAGGCATACAACAGATCGTCGACTCAAATGAAGGGATAAATTCAGTGGACTATTTGAAACCGCTGAGGAAGTCTCTATTTCTGTAGGTGATTTTGAATGCTTTCGGTATCCTCAACTGACAACACCCTTTAGCGTCGATGTATTGGGCTCATTGAAGCAAGATAGCAGGCCGAGGTTCCCACTACCTCAGCGTCACACTGAGTCGATGATGATGACGATCTCGCCATACACCCAAGATTTAATATGTTCATTCAAAGAACTAGACCTAGAAGACCCAACGCCGAAACATGTCATCAGTGATGCCATTTGTTACGCGTCCCAACTTGCCACGCTGTTGAATAAGCAATGGGCCGACAATCCGACGGAATCGGATCTTCTCTTGCCTGTATGCAGTATGATACATCAAGTACTGTCCCTGCCAAGGTGGAACTTCGTCACGGAACATAGCAAGTCACTTACGACTAGTCTCTGGGCACTCACGGAGCTGGTGCGTACCACCACCATCTCTCTGTTTTCTATGGTAGTTGCACAAACATCAGGCGATATCGCATACACAATGTCGCGCCGGGATGTTCCTTTCCAATATCTCATGTCACAAATTGATGATGGCTTTTGGGCTGGGAAGCTGGAACTGAAATTGTGGTTATTAGTGCTTCAAGTATTCATGGAAGCTGGTTCATCACGACTCTGGTATTTAGACCAGATAACACACACAATGTTCCTACTCGGACTATGCACCTGGGGTGATTTGATGCTTGGTTTGCGGAAGGTGGTTTGGGTTGAAGATCTCTCACCATTGGAAATGGCACGACTGGAATTGGATATGGAGAAAATATCACCATAGAGACTCATTCAAAGTGCAGGGAAGACTATCTTTCACAATGCTGAACTGGATGCATCAGTAGATCACCCCACCGCTAGTACTAATATACTGTCCTGTGATCCACCTTGATTTCTCGTTGACGAGCAAAAGCACAGCGTCGCCGATATCTTCAGTCGTCCCAGCCCTATCAGCGGCCCTGGTTAGAGAAACCTCTTCTTTTGACATCTCCTCTTCCTTCCCTTTGGGATACAGATCTGTGAGAACGGGGCCCGGAGCGATGGAGTTCACCGTGATGCCCTTGCTACGGCCAAGCTGAGGAATCCATTGTTAGTTGCAGCGATACAAAGAATAATCAGCGAAGTTGAAAACTTGCCTCACCAGCCCAACTCCATGTCAGACTATCCAAAGCCGCCTTCGAAGCTGCGTATGAAGAAATTTTTACGTTGCCCCGCTTCGAATTGGTTGAGCTGACATTGATGATTCGACCACCAGGTGGCATGTGGGCAACAACATAGTGTACCATATAGAAAGCACCAAGAACGTTGAGTTGAAAGACCTTGGTGAGTTCTTCGACGTTGGGCTGATGGGTGACGGGAGTAAAGAAGGCGGTTCCGGCGTTGTTTACTATCGGTTCAGATCAGTGCTGTGAAATCAATATGAGGAAAACTTTCAGTAACGTACCTAAAATATCAATATGATCTACTGCAAAGCCTTCAAGAGTTTTGTTGACAAGATGTAGCGCCCCCTCGACGGTATCCACAGAAGCCTGTACTGCAATGGCATTTCCTCCTACCTTACGAAGGAGTCTGCAAACATTCTCAGCGCGCTCTTTGGTAGAGTCAGAGACATAGTTAACCGTGACTGAAGCACCGTTTCGAGCAAGTGCGAGGGCTATTCCTGCGCCTATGCCGTTTTCACGACCTGAGCCAGTCACGATGGCAATTTTGCCTTGCAGGGTGAGTGTGTCGACCATGGTGTAATTAAGAGTGGAAAGTAAGATGTCCTGGAAGATCATACCAATGACTTTAGGACAACCTTTTATAGACTTACCTCCAACTCTTCTCCCTTATTCTCAACATTTTCTTTTCGTCCGTTTCAGGACGAACGGTAGATTCCCTCACCAGAATATTCTTTCGGATTATGACATGTTAACATTAGTCCGAGCAAAACGGACGAAAAAGGGTCCAGTCTGAGCCTCCTTCATTTCGAGTCGCATAATAACTACTATTTGTTGAGTTGAAAATTGCCTAATTGGGAAAATGGTCTTTGGCGATTGTGGAACGGGCTAAAATAGCTTGGAGGGCTGGGTGGGCCTGGGGCAACCCAGGAGCAGACCTTGGTGGACTACAAGCAGCAGCACCATCATCAAAGAGATCCCATTGCAAGTGACCGGTTTTAGAGTCTCTAGGAGGAATAGTAAAAGTGTTGTTTCTGCGGACATATCATCTGATGACCCACTACCATCGGCAACGACGTAGGTGTCCTCAAAAAGGATGCAATGAGGCACACCCGAATCGAACGGATAACCTTCAGGAATCGCCTCACTTTTGACTGAGCTGGAATCTGACGCGCTACCAATTGCGCCAGCGCCCCATTGACCAATCGATGCCTGCCGAACTGTCGCTTTGTTCATTATCTACTCAGGTTCTTTGTCCTCTGCGCACTCTAGACGCAAAGTACGCGTTCAGGTAGAGAGATGAGCCTCAGAAGGATTGTGCAGGTTACTCGGATACTCTTGCTAAGCTAAGACTCCAACTGACTTTCGTCAAACTCTATGAACGGCATGCGTCTTGTTAACAGTGGGCTTTCACTGTTGATTCTCTTCCAGTTATGAGCATGCAAGCAGGCTTGTCTTGAAGCCAGCACCGCCGGACGTGTTCGTTCAACCACAGAGTTCTCATAAGCATCCAAGGCGCATCTCAATCTCGCAAAGCTGCTACTGTCTTGCAGCACAGGAACGACTCGATCGACGAAGTCTTGCGCGTCTAGGATTACGTGATTTGCACCTTCTCCTCGATCTGGATCGTTAATCTATGGTTTCCCATAAATGAAGCAGTAGGACTTACACATGGCCATGGCGTGAAGTGCGTCTCCCATTAGAACAACGCGGCCAGTTGTTTGGAGATCCAAAGGTGGTGGCAGGTCCTGGAGTTTTAGCCCTTTGATATCTGCGTCGATGGTGGCTCCCAGCGTAAGAGACCGCCAAGGTTCGGCCCAAGTCTTTGCAAAATCTTGGATCAATTGACTCTGACCCCCAATAGTCTCAGGGATCTCGATGGGGTTGGTTCGGTCGAAGAAGCCGGCACGATATGGCCACGAGACACACATCTGCAACACGTACGGCTGATTCTCGTCTTGGTGATTACCTGGCGCATCGAGCACTGATTACGTCAGGAATGTTTAGCTTCGTTCTCGCTGAGGTCACTCACTGCTTAGAAAGACGAACATATCGTTTGCTGAATGAGTACTGTGCATGAAGAAAGAGTCTAGGTCTCGGATAGGTTTCGCCTGTTCGGCAGACAATTCCAGCTTCATACCAAGCATACGAACTGGTATATCGTGGAGCTTCCACTCAGGAAAGATCAAGCGACGAACTCGAGAGTGACTTCCATCACAAGCCACGAGCAAATATCCAGTCGCCGAACTTCCATCCTCAAATGTGGCAGTGACAGATTCATCTCCAGATTCGATTCCAGTTAGGGCTTTATTCCACTATTATGTTTATGTCAGTGTAAGAAATCAATACTATATAAAGCTTCCTACCTCAATAGTTATACGAGTGGCTAAAATGTTTCGCAAACCCTGTCTGGTTACACGGACACGACTTCCCTCGGGAGCCGGCGGCGTCGAAGCCTTCAATTCTCCGGTAGCCAGGTCAAAGAAAGGGAATCTCGAAGACAACCCTTCCTGGACAGCTTCTCGGTCAACATAGGCCTCCGGAAGGCGGTCGAAGAGATCTTTTGGGAGAAGCGACTGCAGTGCTGGAAGAGACCAGTTCAGAGTGAGTCCCCACCCTACACCACGGGTTGCAAGGTCCGCATCGCGCTCAAACACGCGGACAGGGATGTTATGCTGGGCAAGACTTTGTGCAAGAAGAAGGCCACTTATGCCAGCACCGATGATAAGCACAGATGGTTGCTGTTCAGTCGTCATTGTGAACGCGTTATATGCGCGCAGGCGTTACACAAAAGGTACACGGATATTTGTCTTCGAGGCTTTGAGTGACTGGGAACTCACAAGGAATATAATCTAGAAACTTTGGTCAGTTCTCGACCGCTGGCCTCATGCAGGGGTGATGCTCCCACCGATTTTGATTGTTGGTTGACCGTTGACTGAATCCTGGGTATCAACCGAGGAAGCAATTCTTCCGCGTCGGTTAGCAAAGGATGCGTCAGAACACTGGGATTTCAAAAACGGCCCGGGGATTCCGGGTGCCGGCACAGTGACAAGGGTAGTGAGGCCTGGCAGTTAGACATCCCTGTAGCGTCCACTAGAAAGATACAGGGGGTTCGAATTACAGGCTAATACGGGTGACGGAGGTCGGATCAGAAAGCTTAACTGCTGAGGCACGAGGGACGAAATCAGTTAGTCAATTTATGAAGTCTCGGAGTATATCCTTGAGCCATTTATTTTTATACACTAAAGGTCAAAGTCCAACTTTTCTGTTAACGGTCGGTCCAATGGTTCGTGACTGACGTGACATGAGATTGTGTTCCTGTCGGATGGGCCGCATCGTACCATCCATACATGAAAGAACTATATGATCGATGAGTAGTCTATGAATGCAGGCCACCAGACTCCAAGCTATTATTTTTCGACTTATCCATCGTGTCCACCTCGACAGTGTAGGTAACCGACTTGACAATACCGCCATGGCTCAAGATATTCTCTTGGGATCCAGTCCCAGAGTCATTTTCAGCTGACGTGAAGAGTGATGGCTCCCTCTTCCCTGTGTGGCTAAGGTCCTTTAACTTGTACCCATTACTTCTCAGCCCTTTGCTTCGACTTGGAGTATTGTGACTGGATGGCTTGGAACGGTATTGCCTGGCTCGTTTGATGAAGATCGGTGCGAGAAATGGGAGTGATGAGACGATGTTCTGGTGACAGTTAGACTTATTCTTTCAAGTATCATTGGGGTACTTACTCCGACGTTGAACTCGATGGTGCCCCAAAGAACTAGCATAGTCGAGTTGCCATCTTTTGGGTCTTGAATCCTGTCGATCTGGCGATACCGCTGGATTGAACATATTGTGGTGAAAATCCCCAGTGTAAAGATGGCGATGAGACCAATCTTCTTTGCCAATTTGATCTCTAGCTTTGTCAATACCGGAATTGGCAAGAGGCCGACCACAACGTCGGAAACGATCGTGACAACCGCATAGCCAGTAAAAGAAGGTCCAGGTGGTAAGCAATGCCCTTCCTTCAGAGGGTTCCAAGATCTATCGACCTGCAAGAGTCAGCCACGGCATTTTCGTATCTGCAGTGGGACTTACTGGGCTGCAAGCAAACACCAATGCAAGTGTGCAACCTAAATGGGACAGAAATACCATCAGGATGGTAAACCGAATCACACTTCGGTAGACCTTGCTATCTGTGCCACGCAAGAGCCGTAGATAGCTGATCAACAAAGCAATTTTGAAGAAGCTGATGCCGAGCTGATAGAACGGTCTACCTGCAAAATTGATTCGTGTATATGGTATTAGGTTCGCTTTCGGTCGATCGACTATCGGGAGGCCGAGGCCGTATCGTGTCTCTAAATTTGCATCAGCAATGTACAAAGCCTATGCAAGGGGTACGGTAGGCTGCGACTCACGAGCGATGCATATAGAAGAGTAGATCAAAGCAAAGAACATGGACAAGGCGGACATCCAGTCATCGCCTGCCATACCTCGAGCTTTCCATCGGATGTAAAGTCGAGCGCTCACAATAACTAAGGCCAGTACGGTAAGAATGATGGTAATTGAGATGATCTTGGGATACTCCGACAAGCTTTCGACTTCGGGCGAAGCGTTTAGTACCCAGCCCATCTTGGCTGTATTTTCCCTAAAATAAGTTTAATAGATTGAAAACCTAGCTTCGCAGTTGAGCCGAGAGAACAGTCCTATTAATTCATTGAGGAGTAGTGCGGTGCTCATTGCGGCAGTTGGTGGTTGACACTTCCCTCTCAGCTTTGATTTTTGATATCATATTAAGTGGCACAGCATGCCAGATTCTCGCAAGCAAGACACTGCTCCTAAACCTTCCACCCTGTTATCCCGTCCCGCCCCCTTGTAAAAAGGAAAGTAGATTATGCAGCGCCTGAAGAGTAACAACAAATCCTATTGTTCTCGCTTCTGTTTGCTGCGCCGCGCTGCATCATCTCTGTAACAAACAAGCCACACAATTCCATGTGATTTGCTACAAGTACTCTTAACATAATTCATGTTAAGTAATTTCTTTGCTTTTTTTCACAAGGAAACCGAATCACTTTCGCTTGTAGATCCTTCCAGTTCTAGCATTGCATTGTTGTCGACCAACGTATGCAGTTGAACCCCTGCTCTTGCAGATTTGGACATGGGTCAGCCAACAGAACAATGTGTCGTGCAGGGACTTTTTGTCTTGTGAACCCTTGTTTGCTGCTTCGTGTCGCCCCAATGAGATCTATGACAAGGATATAGATTGGTCATTGACATTGCGGCGTTTTGCTTGTGAAGGTAGCATTGAGGATTTGCCGGGGAGGTCGGATGGGTTTCACATCAAATTCGGTTGTGCAGCCGATGAATGTTACAGTGTAATTGCGACAACTTCACTACCTTGTTGTCTCTCTGCCGCGTTTGCTACACTGCTCCAATTTAATTATTCGTAACTAGTCCAGTTGTCAATCTCTTCCCTTTTTTTCTCATTATTGTTCTTAATATTGTATTTATCTGCTGTCGAATTTGTTTTCTCCTCCATTCTCTCTTCTGACATCCAAATCCTTTGTTTCCTGCTACCTCCTGACCCGCCTCGATCTCCGAGATGTCTCAACCGAGTACTCCTACCAAGGAGCAGGCTCAAGTCACCCTCTCCGCCGAGAAATGCCCTGGAAATGTCGATGCTGCGTGGAAGTTCCTCGACCAGAACCGTGAGGCTGCTGGTGCTTCTGGGGAAGTCGACATCGACAAGATGAGACGCAAGATTGACTGGCATATTGTTCCCCTCATGTTCTGCTGTTACACTATGCAATTTCTGGACAAGGTCATCCTCAACGTCAGTGCATAACGGCTGCCCCATCATCCTCAAACCTTATCTAATGATCGTCATAGTACTCCGCTGTCATGGGTCTAAACCAAGATCTCAAACTTCAAGGAAACGACTTCTCCAATATCGCAACGTTCCTATTCGTCGGTCTTTTATGCTTCGAGATTCCCAACAGTACATCACTCCTCTCCCTCACGATATTTATAATTGACAAAAATCAGTCTATTTTCTCCAGATGGTACCTGCTGGCAAGTGGCTTGGAGCCAACGTTGTCGCTTGGGGCATCGCTACCGCCTCTGGAGCCGCTGCGCACAATTACCGAACCCTTCTTGTGTCGCGGGTATTCTTGGGTATCTTTGAAGCGACTATCGGTCCATCCCTCATGTTGATCAGCAGTCAATGGTACACCAAATCTGAGCAGGCTCCGCGATTTTCGTTCTGGTACCTTGGACTGGGTCTGGGTCAGATTATTGGAGGCGCTGTTTCGTATGGGTTCCAGCATATTGGACCTGGTGCCTCTCTTGCAGGGTGGCGTATCATGTTCATCACCCTTGGTCTTGTCACGGTCGTCATTGGCTTGGCCACATTTGTCTTTCTGCCCGACACACCCATGAAGGCCAAATGGCTATCCAGCAGCGAGAAGGTGGCGTTGCTCAAGCACGTCAGCGTTAACCAGACCGGTATCGAGAGTCGCAAGTTTCGTCCCAAGGAGATTATCGAGGCTTTATGCGATCCTCAGCTGTATCTTATGCTTCTCTCAGTTGTTCTTGTAAGTTTTCACGCCCTTCTCGTCGCTTTTCACTATTGACAGGCCCTCAAGCTGTCAGTATCGTCTGGCGTGGTTACCACCTACTCCGCTACTCTCATCCGCAATCTAGGCTATGATCCTAGAAGGGCCGCTCTGATGAACATGCCGTCTGGAGTTGTGAGCATCTTCTTCACACTGGCTGTTGGTTTTGGTATTCGTCATCAGTCACATCGTTGGGCTTGGATCATTGCTTGTATTATCCCCGCGTACGTATACAACCATGGTCATATTGGACTTGTACTAACATGCTACTAGTATCATCGGTGGCGCTCTTATGTCTTTCCTGCCTGCATCGAACAAGGCTGGCTGTCTTGTAGGCATCTACCTTGTCAATGCCGTCGTCGCTCCTCTGACCATTTTCTACAACGTAAGTCTTCAACATGACTGTAACGCCTCCAATCATTAATATGTTGTAGTGGACGGCTGCAAACTTCGGGGGCGCTACAAAGCGAGCCTTCGCCGCTGCTATAGTTAGTGGCTCATTCTCGCTCGGTAATATAATAGGACCTCAAACCTTTCAGGCCAGAGATGCGCCAGATTTCCGACCCGCCAAGCTCGCTGTCATGGGTACTCAAGCTGGATGTGCTATTACAACCTTTTCGCTCTTCATGTACTACGTCTGGGCAAACAAGAGACGGGACGATCGCACCAAGCAGGTCGAGGATGCGTATATGTCTCCAGAGGTCTGGTCGACTATGACGGATAAGGAGAACAGGCATTTCCGTTACACATATTAGAGATGACCATGAACTTGATTCCATTGGCATACGCTATAGTCCGCTTAGTTCGATGTTAGACTTGACTGAATACTACAGCTTAACTATATTTATGTTTCTCAGGATTATGTTAACATACAAAGTCGACTATACCTTCTACAGGAAGACGTACTTCCCTATCATTCGATCAGGTATGACAATAATCTTGACAGGTTATAAATGTTCACCTTTTCATGTACTTAAATATTACAAGGCACATTGTGTTGAGTGATGGCTGTGAATGGCATTAGCTTTGTAGACCGAAAGTGTCGGCTGACTGGCTGGCTTAACCCTACAGGATGATCCATAATGTTTAATTTTGACACTCACCGCTGTAACGCCTCTCATAACACCAAACATGGTATTGGTGGTGGGATCAAAGGCTGTCGAGGGCGCTGTCAAGTCTAACGCGATCTTAAATCGTTCCAATGGGACCTGTATAGAATACAAATATCTCACTCCGCGCATGTCACGAACTCTTCGGTTGCGTTATATGAACTCATGTAGCCTCTATACATACAATAGCTTGTACTTTCTCTTCTATCCCCTAGCCAATTCAACCCAACTAACCTATCCATCGGTCGATCAGTCAGTCAAGAAGCCAAGACTATGGCGCCTAACGTATAAGTTCAACCCGATTAGATCATATGCAGGTAGCCATTAGCATTTCTACTGCCGATCATGATTTTGCGTAAAATATTGGAGAAACGCTAGAACAGATCTCATACATTGTTGATTGCGACACACTTGACCAAAGGGAAAATAGAACAGACATTTACGGAGTATGACCTCTTAGCTTTCTCCACATTTTAAGAATACGCCTTTTTGACACCACATAGGCACTCGTGTCGGTCTACCAGAAACTTCTCGAGTTCTATGTATCTGCTTACGAGCTTTTGTCGAAGAAAAGGATTAGACTTATATTGACAGTGGTATCAGATACCGGCAAACTACCAGATATTATTAAAGACATTTTGAAACAAGCCGAACACCTCCGAAATGTGGTGGTGAAAGCCACTCTAGATATCCTTCACGACATCAAAGCCACGCTTTATGGCGAGAAAAGTATGTCTTCTTATTTCCAGTTGCAACACTAGGACTTTTGGTACGCTCTTGCTAATTCGATCCAATTCAGTCTCTCAATGGTTGTGTCGCGAAAAGCTGTCTCAGCAAGGTCTTCGTCATGCCTCGTTACAGTCCTCTCGAGTGGATTCAGCTTGTGAGTTATCCACTTCACATTTGTCTTTTGGGTATCTCCTGCTTTCAAAATCTGCGAAGGCGTCGGTGTTCTTGTTTGTGCGGACGATGAAGTAGAGCTGACCGCAGCATGACTATGGCTCAGATTTGGAAGGGTCGGATATGGGGCTTTAAAGCTGAGGGGTCATCAGAGGCCTTCGGGAATTTCATAGTATAACATATGGCTCTGTATCTCCATTCACCAAATTGGCAAGCTATTTACCATACAGGCCTAACGCGTCAATTCGTATAACGACGCGCGATGAAGAGTTAGCCTTCAAAGTGATTGACCCTACCTAGAATATTCACAGGCTGGGTCCAGTGACTCAAAACCAAGCTCTTTGGCTATCATACAAAAGACAAGATGATCTTGGCTGTCCTGCTGTTGATACTGGTGTGAGATGCGAACGGATCTCGGTTGGCATACGACGGTCAATGGTAATTTCGGGGAGATCAAGGCGTAGTTATCCTGCCCAGAATCTGAAGTGGCATACAGGTGTGCTAAGACGAAAGACAAGAGCACTGGGTTGATTGAGTGGTTCCGTTTACACGGCGAAGGGAAGGTCACGTTGTCGGACACCTTACACTAGCCTTTACTTAGGTATAATGATGTTTGAACTCAATGGCTTGCTTTAGCCACACTGGTTACCCAAGGGTCAAAGCAAATTCCTCTCCTCTATACTCTTCCCAATTGCTACCAGCAACCTCACCAAGACCTTTACGATAGGCTATGCCATTATGCCATTCTACCCACATAACTTTGTAGGATTTGAACCACTCAGTGACCATGGACTCTTCAGTCTCTGTTTTTGATTCTTCTTCAAACCTCCGTGAAAACGGCTGTTGGGATAACACGAATCCAACTTCCACCAGTTCAATAGCTATTCTTGAATCGGATGCAGTTGCCGCGAGGTTCTCGTGAATTTGAATCATTCCTATCTTAGATCCGTCTTCGCCCTGTAATGAAAGGATACGGCCATGTCTTCCCTGCTTTCGAGATTGTTCAAGGTATAGAGTCGCACGACGGGTCTGGCAAGATATATACGGTGCCAGAACACCAGCGGCAGCACGCCTTTGTTCTTGGAGTGGAACAGGGTACCAGAATTGATGTGCAGGATATGAGGCATGTTTGAAGTAGGTCTTCGGAGTTTTCCTAGGGTTTGGAGGCTCATATTTCGCTTTTGGGCTTCCAGAAACGTCGTGCTCTGTCCAGCCTTCACTTATCTTAACCAGGCCTTCTATCCAATCTTGTCTGGCTTGAAGTATGTTCGCGTCTATTGCGATGCCTGGTGAGTCTTTTGTCTCATGATACTTCCATTTGAGGATTGGTGTGACATGATATTGACGTTTTCGAAGACCGGCACCTGGAAGGTCTCCATTTCTGATAAAGTCCGCGGCAGAGGTACACTCAAATTCGATCCTTCCGGACCAGCCTGCCCAGCTCCAACTAGGCAGACATTGTGCCAAAGTCTGATCCCTGGCGACTCTGCGAAAGATCCTCTCACTAGGCTGCCAAAGTATCGCCAAACCAAAGAATGCGCTCGGCAGACCTGACACAAAGCATCCGCCGAATGCTAGGCTGAAAGAGTATGCCATTCCGGAAAAGGCATTGAGCGCATCTTCGGGGTATGTGAAAGCCCTGCTGTTGTAGTCTCTCAAGATCAGTTGAAGGCCGTATAAATCTGGTATCGACTGTTCGAATAAGGCCTGGGTACCCCGGATCCCAAAGTGCGTGGGTTCAATGTGACGTAAAGTCTCAACGTGTTCGCTCATAACTGACGACGGACATTCCCATCGGATAGAGTCACCGTTGAAGATCAGCCTTCTTTCGGAAAATATGTTCTCTTGGTAGGTCCACCCTCTACTCTCCCACATGGGTGAGTCAACACCGAGTTCATGGCTGACATGCGACAAGGGATGCATAGTTACTATCTCTCCTCCTTCCAGACGGTGTACGCTTTGACGCAGATTGCGTGGTAGTGATAACCCTTGAAAGCCTCTCAATCCACTGTTCGCATGGTCTCCCTGGACTGCCAGTATTGTTACTGACGCGTTGGCGTAAATGCCGCTCATCTTGGCCATCTCAGTGTGCTTTTGGGTGCTATCGTCTTGCACGATGCAGAGCGTGTCGACCCACAGGTATCTCTCGTCTAACAAACTGACAACGCCCATAGCATCGAGTATTGTCGCCGCAATAGGTGTCTTTAGCTCACGATGTAATGCGCCTTTTTCTTGAAGTTGTTGTATGTTGCTTTGTGTCGCGTGCAATGTTTGTATGCGACCCCATACGTAGCTGAGTGCAACATAAGAGCAATCCTCAGGTGCTGGAACAAGGCAACCATCATCAACGTCTACCAGCCAAGTTGGCCGTGTGGTTGAAAGCGACTTTCCCAGAAAGTTACGACATGTATTGCCGTGTTCGTGGTTGCAAGTGGATTTCCAGAGGCTCGGAAGGTGGTTGTCGATCCATTGTGGGTGAAGGATTCGACCTCCAATGAAATAGTCAGGATCATTTTGTTGTTTGACCATATACATTCCAAAAACTCCTGGTCTTGGGTGTTGAGATTCCGCGGCCATTACCATTTTTATAACTGTGGATGAGTGCACAGGTGTCTTGATCAGCATCACCCGAGCGATATCCCCAACTATATCGGCTATCTCTTCAGCCGACTCAGTCCCATCGTGTGAAAATGCTGACGTAAAAAGCTCCTGGTGTTGTCTACATGGCCCAACTTTCATCAGATCATTTCCAGAGCCCAACTCGATTGTGCGAAACTCGGAAACGGGGCACCGAAGGATGCTGACAATTTCCTGGCATATGTCGCAACGGTGCTGGTTGATGAATTATCAGCACGTTAACAATTTGTCCCATAACAGCAGTACCTACGCCATCAAATTGATTCATGGTAGTTGTGATATTTTCTTGACCATGTTCATGCAGTATATATCGTGGTCATGAAGTTGAGTGATTTTGCAGTGAACTCTTCTCAGCTCGAGTTAGCTTACTTTTAAACTCCAGGGTGCTTGCTTCCTATTGGCTGTAGCAATACAGAGATGGTCGCAATCTCACAAGATCCAGGACACATGACTCTTGCACTAACCGAGTGAAGGAGAGTGCAACGAGGCTTTGCGATTCATTGGAAAAGACTCTTGAACGTCAGATAGACAACTTTGTTCTCATCAAGTGAGGTTAGAGTATTTCACCATACATATTCCTTTCCCTTGTACTGCTATACTATCCTCGTTGCATAGCCAATTGCCTTTTTCAGGATCTCCACAAGTTCATCCACTTGCTTCCAGAGATCATTGTGATCACCACTTGCTGGCATCTCAATAATTTCCAGTTCCGAGTTCCTCTTCAAATGATCTTTCATGATCTCTGTTTGGGAGTATGGCACCAAAGTATCCCCCTCGCTTTGCGCAATGAAGACAGCCTTTCCCTCAGGCCATTCTGCCGTCCAATTCGAGACTACTGTAGGGCAAGCAGTTGTCCAAACTTCCTCCTCGTCTCCTAAAGTGTTTTTCGTAAAATCAACATAAACAGGCTGGAGACTTCCATGAGAGCTTGGTGGATTATTGATGAAACTAGCTAAATCATAGAGTCCGTTCAACGGTGCAATGACGAAAGGCTTCTTTATTTTCGGCATAGAGACATCACCTGCCGCAAGTGTCGCCCAGCGAGCTGAGTTCATCACGGTCTGGAAGGTCAATGTCGCACCACAGCTGTGGCCCGATAGGATATAGTCATGGGCAACACCAAGTCCCTCTTGCAAATATGCGATAGCCGAGAGGACCGAGATGATATGATCAGGATGTTTGGCAGTTCGGGCGACATCAATCGGCTTTGAGGGATCTCGAGGTGGGGCTGGATTTGTAGGATGGTTTGGGTGGCTTGAAAGCGGGTAGTTGATCGAAGCAATCCCCGCAATTGGGAGATTTTGGTTTTCAAGCAGCTTCAGAGCGGTAGCTTCAAATGACGATGAGTCGACAAGAGGATCGCGCCAAGCACCTCCATGTATGTAAACGACCCATGGACCTTTGTCATCAGGTGTGTAATTATCTGACGGGATTGACGACTCTTCCGACGTTTTAGGTATCCACACGTCTAGAGTGTGGAGGTAAGTTGCGTTCTTGATGTATGGGACACGATGTTTGTACCAAGAAGAACCTGAGTTCGTCCAAGGAACTGAGGACCACAGTAAAGATGCCATGGCAGCATGCATGACGATATTAACAACAGAAACATACAAAGGTAAACTCGGACCCTATGCTTTCACGAGAAGATTCCAAATGCATTTATGTATGTTTAATTTGATATCGGATTGAAGCTAAAACTCGGGTGCAGGGTATTTGGCGGTTAAGGATTGTATTTGCCCTATGCTAGATAAGTACTAGCTCGAATTCAGGCAGTCGAAGACACAATAATTTGGTCAGTCTATACTGTCTCAAACAGGCTCTTGAGCCAATTGTTTCTGGCACCAAGCGCTTTACTACCAAGTTTCCAAGTGACACCCAACAGCTATACCGGGCTAGATAATAGTTGTCGGGCCGCAATTGGTGCCTTTCCCGACAGAAATTAATCTCAACACCAGCAAGGGTCATTCAAACCAGAGCTCCAACAAGTTCGAAGCTCAAGTCCTGGTCGTCCACGTTTGCTCAGAGATCTGTTACACGAATTATCACAAGAATCTTGGCATTGGCACAATCCATCGTTGTACGAAGCTTCGTTTGCATACAGAAACCACTCACGGCCCAGCATGCTGTCCTTCCTACGATCAGCGCAACCCCCGCGCACAAACAACACTGCTAACAATCCCGTCATATATGATTCTGGTCGCTCCTCCGTCACTTTTGCGAAACCAAATTCAGATTACATCATGACTCATCGAATTCCTCCAACTACAAAAGAACACGGCTCTTCTATCGTAGCCCCGCCCTTCCACTATCACATCTATCAAGACGAATTCTTCCGTCTCCAATCTGGCAAGGGCAACTTCTATCGTGGTGTCAGTAAACAACCCTTTGCTGTTCTCTCTGACGAGCCCGGTGGCAAGCGCACGGCATCTATCCAAGCAGGCCGATATCATCGCTTTGAAAATGCTTCGGAGGCGGAAGACTTAGTAGTTGATATCCATTTGACACCCGAGTCTTATGAGAATGAGCAGCGCTTCTTCCGAAATTTCTTCGGCTATCTGGATGATTGTAGGGAAGCAGGTAAGCCGCCGAGCTTCTTCCAGTTGATGGTGTTTCTTCACGATGGAGATACGCCGCTGGCAGTACCCCTGCCTTGGGAGTGGCTTGGGAAGGTTGCTAGTCGATTGCTTCTATGGGGAGCAGCGTTTTGGGGGCGGTTCATTCTAGGATACCAGACGACGTATCCTGAGTACTATGAAGAGAGAAAATCGTGGTAGTCAATGCGTTATCAGAATCACAATACAGGAGACAGACCATCCGGAAGCGTGGGTCGCAAATTAAAAACGCGAGTGAAACAGTCTACGCTGCCATCTTGAACATGACTGGTAGGGCGCAACTCACCCAAAGACCGGCATGACAGAAAAGAGACCGGAACTTGTACTTGTATTTATTGCCCTCGTATGCCGGGACGACCAGACGATTCTAGACACCTTCAAGTCCGCTTCTAGCTAAAGTTGAATAAATTTTGCATCTCAAGAACGAAATGATATAATCGGACGCAGTTTTGATAGAGCTTGCGCTTCAGAATACATAGCCACTAATCGGCCACCTGGCCTCCTACAGCACTTTCACAGCGACAACCTTGGCTCCTTCTGTCTTTGTTCCGCCAACAGGCTTGAATAGTCCACCACCCGTGGACACGTAAAAAGTGTTCTTGTCTTGCTTTCCTCGCCCAAATGCCACAGCAGTTGAACCAGCAACTGTCATATCGTTCACACCACCAACAACAATCCGCGATTTACCAGATCTGACATCGACAAATACAATAGAGTTATCAGAGTTGCTTGCGGCGTAGATATTTCCCTGGGAGTCAAATTCGAAGTCGTCAAGGAAGCTCACAACCTTTGACAAGTCGGCGACGAGCTGGGGCTTGGACCGTTTGATGGGGAGTCCAGCTGTTGTGATAGCAGTTCGGTAGATCTTGACGGCATTCGAGTTGGCAAAATATAGGTAGTCATTGCGAATTTTGATACCATTGATGCCAAATGCATTGGGGGCAGGAGGAGCCATTTCTGGAAAAACGAAGGCTCCGTCATCGAAAATCCCAGTAGAAATATCGAGGCGACCGACAAACCCTTTCACGGTATCAGAGATAAGTACGGCATTGGGTGCTCCTGGGATCGCCACCACGCCATTTAGGAAAGCGCTTTTCTCTGTCATGTCGCTGATCTTTTTGACTTGAACTTTCACCTGATTCTTCCCGTGACGAAATTCAATGGCAAAAGCTTTGAATGTTCCAGGAACTAACTGGCTGAGCCCAGTTGCGTTACTACCAACAACAACAAAAGTTTCAGGTTTCCTGGGCCTTGGTGGCAGCTCGGCGATTCCCAGGATGCTTTGGATTGAGGGAATCGTGACCAGCTCTTCCAGTCCCTCATTACAGGACGTGGGATTGGTGATAGTATAGATGGAAGCTTGGGGCCAGAGCTCAGTGGCAAGTATATCACCATTGGAGCGTATCGCGATGTTCTCGAGCCAAGTTCCAAGAGACAGCTGCCCAATTACTTTTGCGGGTAACGAATGCGACAGCGCGAGAGCTGGAATGACGCAAAGATTGAGGAGCACCTTCAACATCGTGGCGGTGTTAGAGCTATACAGGCAATTTGACAATTAGAAGGGTGGATGCTGTTGTCTGATAAAGGCACAATCTCGGTATTTCGTTCAAGGACAGACACATATATGTACCTATCACCGCTGCAGCTTGAGCCTGCATGATTACAGGGGACCTCTCCTGGGTGTAGGAAGAGAGGACGGCTTTCTCGTATAGCAACAATTCCTCGGGTTGGAATAATGGTGATTGGCTAGCTCAGGTCATATTATTCTAGCGATGATATATTTTAAGAAATTGACGGCTTACTGAGGGTTGTTGAATGATGATTCAGGGACTTGGTCAGCCTGTCATGTGTTTAGTCAGTATCCGAACTGGCAGTAATCGCTCTCGGTCCCTTATCGGACTGTAGGTCAATACCCCACTTTCAGGCTTTTGAGAGTCTGATGAAACCTCACCGACTTTGGCTCAGTCTAGGATAGCTAGTTAATTTTTAAATTTGTCGCTGTGGATTCTCTCAACACGCCAATGTCGTCGCATCACCGGTCAACATGTCCACATGCAGAACCACCCAGCAGCACGCTATACTTCGCCTATGGAAGTAACATGAACGTCGCCCAGATGGCCCAGCGCTGTCCTGGGAGCGTCTTCAAAGGACCTGCTACTCTTGACTCGTTTCGCTGGCACATCAACGAGCGAGGCGTGGCTAATGTGCTCGAGTCGGACGGCAATCACTCGGTTGAAGGTCTTCTTTACTTGGTTACTCCTAAAGATGAAGGTGTCTTGGATCGAAATGAAGGCGTTTCCAAAGGCTTTTACCAAAAACATCTGGCTACGGTGTCGTTCCAGCCTCACGGGCAATACTCAGACTTCAAGACAACCCGTCTAGCCCTCCTACTGAAGCAGCGGCGCGACGAGATAGATGATGACATATCTAGTGACAGGACTTCAAGGCGCTCCCCATGGTACAAAGCCAGGGCCCTTGTGTACGTCAGTAAAGATTACACCAGAGATGGCCCAATCAGAGAGGAATACATCACTAGGATGGAAGGTGCTGTCAATGACGCGGTTTTGCTGGGTGTGTCGCAGCCATTTGTGAACAAATATATCGTTCCCTTCCTGAATCCCGAAAGAGTCTTCCACCTATCGTCCAGGGAACACAAACAAGGAGAGAAGGGGTTGGTGGAGAGGGGACCCGAGCTATCGGCCCCGGATACTGCTGTTAGGAGGTCGAAGTCCAGGGAGAACAGAATCAAGCTTGATGCTGATAGCAATGGCGCTGCGGTTCATGACTCTGCGATGAAGAAGAACGGAAGTGAGAGGCTTGATGTACCTCGCCTCAGTGCAGGGAATCGGGAGAGTAGTGAGGACTGTCTTTGTATTTATCCTTCCGATATGTTGGAAGCCGTCGCCAATGTTCGCCGGTCTACAGGGGAATGGTGCGAGTACTATGTTGTTGTTGAGAGAAGAACGGGCGTTGACACAAGCGTTAGCATTGTCGTAAGTACTGGACAGCCCCGTCTTGCCAATGAGGCTGCTATGAAGGAGTTCAAGAAGGTCCTCAATACGGAGGGAAAGTCTGCTGTGGTATCGTTCGAAGCCCCAGACGTCGTCGTCGTTGAAGAAGGATCTCCGGGTGAGATAAAATGGGAGCTGAAACAGGGTCAACATCTTCACCTCAAGTGTAGAAAGCCTGGGGAACAGCCATGGGTGACTGTCAGGGTTGAACCAAGACCGTTCCTAGAGTGTTGGTAGATGTTGAAGTTTTTAGCCTTGTCTCATTCATTTTTCATTACAACTTACAGTGCGGGACCCGTTCTATTTGTACGCTCAGCCATGGATAAAAGGCACAGCTTCGTGTTTCAAGGACGTCTTTATCAAGTTCAATGGCGCCTGTATGTAAGCAAACAGTTATTGATCATAAAACAAATGCATTTCCATAAACATTAACTAGAGCTACACACATCTTTATCTAATACGTGATGATGCAACGATATACTATGCAGTTCCACAGAAACAAAGACTCCGTTAACCTTCTTCGCTGGATGATATATAGCCCGTGTTTTGAAATTACAAAGCGGACTGCCAAATGTACCAAGACCCTGTTCGTTGTAGTAACCATCAATCCTTCCAATGGGTTGTGCTAGGCCCCAACGATTACAGCAGGTTGCTCAGGGCAATGCAGGGCAGGGCAAGGTTGACGAGACCACCGGTAGCCTGTGACATGTTAGTAACTCGATATCAAGCCAAATTCAGTCGACTCACGGTAGAAGGGCTGTTCTGGCAACAAGCCACGCTGGCACTACACTTCTTGCTAAGAAGTCCATCAAGGATTCCAACGACGTTGAGACTGAGATCGGAGCACCCGTCGAAAAGGCTCAAGTCATTGAGAATGTTGAGACCCAAAAGACCACCGTTGCCATTGGCGCCGCCGGCCTTGTTGGTAACCTTGTTGCAGCACTGGACGGTCATGTCGTTTCCGCAGGTGGCCTGGGCTTGAGAGACAGTAAGGTCCTGAACCTGAGGGATTCTCTTGCCCTTGCAGTTGGAAGCAGCGGCAACAGAAGCCAAGACAGTGACGATAGTGGTGAAACGCATCTTGAAGGTTTGCTTTTGAAAGGACAATACTGAAATTGGAAGAAAGTGTTGTTGGAGTTGTTTGAGTTAAGTTTTGGATGCGGAGAAGAGTGTGAGTTGTTGAGTGATGATGAAAGGGGAATCTGATGAAGAGTATCTTCCAGTGCCTTTATACTTCAGAAAGCTGCCAAGTCTCGTTACATTGTCATCTGATTTTGATAGTGTTTTGACGAAAAGGGAATATCGGATATAGCTGCCCTTGCAAGGGGACCAAGAAAATCCCTAGAATTGCGACTAATGGCTGGCTATCTATCGCGTTAAGCTCGATTGGTGCACCAAGACACGGCTCGCGAAAAGAATTCTTTGTTTTTCCGACCTCGTTTAATTAAACGGGCCCGAGGGTGGCTCTGAGACACGGCAGACTATAAGGCATTAAATTTAGTGAATACCCATTTCGGAAGCCGGTTGGAGACTAAGACATGCCCTGCATGGTAATTTCATTGTCGGATCTTCTTTGTTTTCTGACGGGTTGACTTCTTGTGGTGTGAAAAAAGCAAAGCCGCTCTCATGGAAATCATATTGCAGAGGCGATTGGAGTTCTTGACACCCATTGAATCCTTCAAGAACGCATTTTCAAAACATGATGGCGGAACGATCGGCAGGCGACGCATGGTTTAACGAGGTTGTATAGAAAACAAAATCTTCCAGGTGTATCATTGATTGCAAGATCTAAAAGTGATCAATGCGACAGTAAGACAATGGCCTGCCCACACGGCAAATTGCTAGCTTCTTGGCTGAGGCTAGAAATTTTAGGGACGTTTCCTAACTCAAGAGATTGATTATAGTTTCATACCCTATAGTCTGGGTTTAAAGTTGACGTTCTAAGAGACAATCGCAAATCATCTCTTTGCAGCTATTTCAGATATGTCGCTTATTCAGACTTCTCTTACTATATTATCATATCGTATGAATTAGTCACTGGGAAAGGCTGTCATAATGGCTTACACACGTCAAAATCCCACTAATTCATTTGGTGGTCTGAACAGATAGTATAGTTACAAAATCAAAGGAATGCGATCATATTGTTATGTATCTCCGGCTCAAGTATCGAATCCCCACCCAACCTGGTCGGTCGCTACAGCAGCGATCTGCATCAGACTCCTCGCACCATTCGCAACAGTAAACCGACCACCTTGGAAAGCGGCAGCGGCAACATTTAGAGCAGCCCTGGGATCCACCCGCGTATTGACGGGGTTTGTGTCTCCTCTAGCCAGCACCTCGTTCAGGAGCGTATCTCCTGCCAGCCCCTGGTAACGGTCCAAGCAGAGTTGCTTGATCGCAGGTCCATATAATCCCAACCACTGCTGCTCACTGACTGTAGTGAGGTCCCTCCGGCCATCGGGGAGGCACTTAGAAAACGACCATTTGGCTTCTACAACTTCGTATCGCTTGGTTGTGAAGAACAGAATAGGCCATGAAAAAATCCAGAGGAAGGTGAGGTAAAAGATCCAGCATATCCACTTTGTCAATCTCCACTTGTTGAGGAGGCTGGATGAGTAGATATCGACTGCTCTATCGGCTACAGGGAATTCGATGGTTATGTTACCTCGGTAGTTGGTAGACCGAATGAGGCCATGAATACGATCGGAAAGTATTTCATGGTTCATACCACTAACGGTTCGAGCAAGGCGGAAGCTAAGATGAGGTTAGATAAGGCTCGCAGTGGTATGTAATATGCTTACACTTTAGTTCCCGTGGCTTTGGCGCAGTAGCGATGACACCATTCCTTCAAGCTAGGCTTATCATGCCCAACCTCTAGGTCGCCTTTGGCTCCTTCCTGTCTCTTTTTGAGAACGGTGCCGCGATAGGTCTTGTGTCCAGGCTCAGAAGTCACAAGCTTGGTGGAAGTAAAAGTTCCAGCAATGAAGTTAGGCCACAGATAGTTCTGCATGTTAATCATAAGTCTAAAGTCGGTCACTGTTTCACTTTTGCTTTTGCCATCTTTATCGCGCTTGGTTTCTTGATGTGTACCGGTGATATGGATGTACGGCGATGGCGGATATTTGGCCATCATGCGAACCCACTCCTCCAAAAAAGCTGGGTCTGCATCGGACCGCTCGTCCTGGACGGAAACAACCTCATTTCCTATGGTGGTCCGCTTCTGTCCAATGCGTTTGGAAGTGTAAGCGAAATGACTCTCAGGCGTGGTAACGCCAGTGAGGAATTCGCCAGCGTAGTCCAACTCTGCAGCTTGAACGTAGTATGCACCTGAGTTGGGGGTGGTCGTTATGGCATCGTCGTAAGAGGGTAGTAGTGAGTCTCCAGTATCAGGGACATCTTCATCTGCAGGACCGGCGTATGAGGGCTCGCCTTCTGTTGTGTGAAGAGACAAGGCGTCTGGATCGTCCGAGTAGGGACGCGGTGATGGCGACGGAGGCTTGCCCATCGTTGCTCAGGTGTTCTTCACAAAGATAGTGTTTCTAGAAAGACCAGATCTGAAAACAGCGAGATCTTAAGTCTTGACTCAACTCTGGCGATTGTTGTTCGGTTTAGGCAACGATGTTTCTGGAGAAGATTCAAGTCGCGGCCTCGCCAAAACTGATCCAGACCTAATCGGGTAATCGCCGAGTCATGCCTTCAGGGGCTGTGCAGCTCGAGCCAATAGACCAACCCAATCGAGATGAGAAGAGTAAGCACTATTCCGTTTGCACACGAGCCGCATCATTATCGATAGACATTATCTTATCTCTTCTTATCTTATCGCCGCTATCGTCAACATAAAAGCCTCTAGGGTATATTGTATAGCAACAAATAATCATCGCTTCGCTGAATATACGTCTGATTGAGTTTGAATAGGTCACAAGAGCTGATGCAGACGAATGTGAGACTCTCAATGTTCAAATAATATCTGTTTCGATTGTAATCATATTTTACAGGCAAAGGCAGATGTGCCGCTTGGTGGCACACCCAATCCTGATCTTATGGATTGAAAGCACACAGAGTTGTTGTCAAAACAGGAAAAACCCATAAATTTGATGATGAACGCCGAAACGATCTAACAACTCTACGAGAATATCAGTCAGTTATTAGTGTATCCAACCTTTGCTTTGCCAACTTAGTAGCAAAAGCTTTGGTGTCCATGCCAACCCACATTAAAACGACAGCCGATCATAGGCAGAGGGCATGCATGAGAAGCTAGTTTTCAACTTTCATTACTACATCTACCAGAACCTGGAACTTATTAAATGTTACCATTCATCCGTTCCTCTCTGTGCGTAGTGTTTGGCGTCGGGGTTTGTCCGATATTCACTTTCGGGGACACTCCGAAAGGTTCGGACATGACCCGGATCGTCATGAGAGCCAAAGAACTACCCCAGATAGCCCCATGAACTAAACTGTCGATCCTGGTATCATGGAATAGTGAAAAGGTCGAATAATTCCCAAACATCTTCGCTTGATGCTCTTTAACAACAAATTGTAATCTGTTGGTATCCACGCAATGAACTTTCTAATCCTACTGTGTGCCATAGCACCTACGGCAAAGTCGCTATTTCCCAGCCAACGCAGGACAAGATGCCGGCACCGAAGCTGCCATCCTCGTCATGGAATACTCATACGCACTGTTTCGACCCGGAACGCCATCCTTTCAAGACCTCTCGTACCTACACCCCGCAAGCCGCCCTTTTAGATGATTTGGTTGAGAAATCGCCAGCCGACAACGTTATGATAGTGCAGGCGACAGTTGAAGATGGATACAGTGGTTTGTTAGAAACGCTCGCCAACGGTCATAGACTAAATCCTGGCAAGCGAATCCTTGGGACTATCTTCTGGGACCCCGATGACCCAAGCCTAAAGAACATGACGGAGTCGGAATGGGACACGCTACATAATGCAGGGGTTAGATCTGTACGAATCCACGGCTCATATGGTGGCTCTGGAGATGATCTCAACTGGGTCCTAGAACAGTTCCTACAGGTCGCCTCGCATTGTCCTCTCCAACGACATGGTTGGAGCATATCAGCGCAGCTGCCACTAGCGACATGGTCCATGATGAAAGATGCCATCTTGAATCATCCAAAGTTGAAGAAACTATCTATCATCGCCGATCACAACGGTTCTGCAACACCGTCGGACTTTGATACCGCCGAGTTCAATGACTTCATCGATATGCTAGGGACAGGGAGATTCTATGTCAAACTTGGCGCTTTACACAGACGATCAGACGACATCACTCTTATGAAGCCAGTTATAAAAGCCTATGCAAAAGCAGGCCCAAATGGTATCGTATGGGGAAGCGATTGGCCACATGTCAATGCCGCTGTCAAAGGGTTGGACCCAACGCCACCCCTCGAAGTGGATACCGACAAGGAATTACGCCTCTTGAGAGGCTGGCTCACGGACGAGCAATGGAAAAAAATGCTGGTGTACAACCCCGCAAGGATATTCGACGTTGGCCAGCAGTGAGTCTGTTTGCGGATGGCATGCCTTTGTGTGACGCAGTAGGATGATGCGTCTAGTCATATGTAGACTCTCAAATTCTCAGACAGGATAACTTCACTTGTGGCGTCTGTTTGGGCTATGCAAAAGTAGGACACTTAAGGGATGCAAAAAGTGGGGAAAAACATACAACAGCGGGGATTCGCTGGTCGTCACCGACCCAACTACTAATCCGCCCCTTATCAGCTTATCTATGGGAGAGCGGACGGGATCCCGAGTTCTCTGATAGGTATGGTCGTATGTATTTGTGACACTTGATGCTGGAATCTATATAGGCCTTTTCAACAAGACTTTCTTGGGTACGACAACTCATAGGGCATCCGTGGAGCTAAGTGACACCCCCAATTACTTTCCTATATCTTTGGTTACCTAGCGACAATCCAGAGGAACCTCTCATCGTTGTCTCCCTCCAAAGCGATATGTTCGATACAGAGCTCGGTATCTGGAGTTGATACCTTGGTTAGCTTATCTTGACCAAGACTGCTCCAGAACACCCACCCTTTGTCATCGAGCTAGCTCTACTCGACAATTGAGTATGCCTCTTCAGAAGTGAATTTTGTAACGAACAATCCACCCTCTATTAGCCAGGTGCCGATCCGGCAGATCATTCTTTTCTGTTCTCCTTGTGGTAGGTGGATAATGCTGGATAGGGCCACAACAGCGGTAAGGGATCCAGGTGCGAACTCGAGCTTCATCATATCGCCAGGGTAAAACTCAACGCGTGGCTCAAACAATGCTAGTTTTGTGCGCGCTATGTCGAGCTGAACATCCGAGAGGTCATTGGCATGAACGTAGACGCCTGGTGCGCGTGAAAGCATCGTTGTAAGAAACGGGTTTCCAGAACCGCATCCCAACTCTGGACAATGGTTAAGAAGCCTATTGAGACAAGCTACAAGCTAGACGAAGCACATGATGCTGCTCAATCCAGTCGTTATATTGCGTAGCTATGGCGGCGTAGGATTCTCGGACCCGACCTTTGAGGTCAATTCTGGCATCCATAGTTTCGTGTCAATTCTCCTGGCGTGATTTACTTAGTTTAAATTTGCAGTCGACGAGATGTACGAATGGATATGTGATGCGTCTTTCGAAGAACAATGATGATTTGAGTCATTAGCGGCAGAATCATCTTGAGATGACATGACTGTGGCCAATTGTGGTTAAGGTTTTTGATCCGACATCAATGCAACTCCAGGTAAGGAGCTCCTGAGCTGAACAAATTGCATAACCTATATGGGAATTCAATCTTGGGCTTATGCTAAGCTGCGATAGGTCAATCGTTTTGTTTCGAATTAAAATTGTTTCTACAAATTGAAGAGATTAGCGATAGGTAAACGACCGCTTGCTAGGGACTTTCCCTCATAAGGAAGTAGAAAATTTGGAATCAAAAGATTCGCTCCAAGATACAGACAAGCCAAGAACCAAGTCTCAAGTGCTAGGAAGTGACTAAATTATCTCGTTTGTCATCATATCGGAATCGAGTTTCATGCTTCCTTAGAGCGTGGTTAGCATCCGATCCCCTCATCGTCAAAGTGTCACCTCGTCTCAAAATTTATAGATCGGCAGACGTAGCTCCGCATTAATTCTCTCTGAAAGTGCACCTATGGGATATTTTACCGCAGACCCCTACTCCGATGGCGATGCATATCACTGAATCTGTCCTTCAGGACCCTTGTCTTCCCCGCGTTATAGCTGCCATACGGGTACTGCCATTGAGGAGGGATTGTTGAGAGCTCTGGGCCATAGTGAGCAGTCCTCAACGATGAACAAGTCTAATGATAAGTAATCGGGGCTCCTTATGCTTCCACAAGGAGTGGTATAAAGTGAGAATTGAAATGAAGGGTTCTCTGTGAAATGAGAGGAAGTTCACGGCTGGAACTCAAGCTGAATTAGCGACGGGAACTACAACTTCTTTATGAATTCTACCTCTTGACGTCTGTCGCAAATAGCTCTAAAATGATGGCTATATCCAAGCAATCCCATTTGTCAAAGCTCGCCCTGCTGGATGTCAAGCCGTGTCCCCGGGTCTGCATACCTTCCGTGTCCGTGCGCCCAAAGGGAGCTGCCGCTTGACGTGATTGCTCAAGCTCTCCCGCGTATAACATAGGAGAGCTATGACAATGTCTACAAGCCACGAAAGATAAGACGCAGGAGAACGGGGTAATGTTTTAGACTATCTGCGGGGCTACAGCAAGGTAAGCCTTTAGCGTTTGACAACGCAGAAAATCAATCACCCAAGCATCTAGTCTAAAATTACATAAACTGTCTCATTATTTTTGTCTGCTACGTTCCCATTATCTCGGACTGCTAATTCCCGAAAGACTATGCCACTGTCGGGAATTTCAGTCCAGTGCCAATCACCCGAAAGGGAAAAGAAAGGTTTCCGCTATGACAAGTCTGGATTGTATAATATTAAATGCCGTGAGCTATTGGAGGGGCCGTTTCGCGCGGGTCGGACCTCACCCTGTTTAGTTAACGAAATGTCAGACAGCTGCAAGAGCTCCGCAGTAGAGTTCATATGCCAATGCAGTTTATCATAAGATCGCCACTTCTTGCCATAAATCGACTAGACAATTGCATAACTCCACAGACGATCACGATAATTGATTGGGTTATAGTTATAGAACTCAGCTGCTTTCTTGACCGTAAACTCTGTCTCAGACGGAGCGGGGAAGCTGTATGGGTTCAGGTGCTGTGACTGGACAGGTCTTGCAGTGCTGATCGTAGCTGGGGTTCAGCTGAGCTGCGTTGCAGCAAGCCTCGTAATCATGGAGTGTGCGAGACAAACTGACTATTGAACGTTATGCGCAGGCAAATTCACTATCGTCGATAGTTTTGTTGACGCGTCAAGGTACTTGCATTTGATGATGTGGTTAGAAGATATACTGTGGGTAGGGAATATCTTAGCTAGGTTGAATATGAGACACAAGAAGCAAGTACAATATGTGGAGCGGCTCCAGGTAGTATCGAGGATTAAAACAGCTGCAATCAGGATTCTTTCTTGTACGCTAGGTCGAACGGAACCGTACAGGCGATCACGGATAGGATGCCCTCTTAGCCTGGTGTGCAAATATCAAGTTACCTGAAGGCCTGAACGAAGTTGGCGAAATCAACATCGTTCTTTATGCTCAGGGAAGCCAAGTCTATTTCTACGAGGTCCAGTGGTTCACACGTAAGATATTTGTTATTTTGTATGAGCTTTCACAGCCAATCGGTTGACGAATAAGAAATATCTTGCCGATATTCAATGGTTTCCAGGCTGAATTCCCTTGAGTCGGTAGCTCATCCTTGTTTTAGATGATGGCTGGACTGCATAATCTGGTATGCAAGCACTTCTATTGGACAATGGCTAGCTGTGTATTGTTAATGCAGGGTATTGATAGGATGGAACCAACCGCTTCAGATACTTTTTACTTCCAGAGTCCGCCCTAACAACGTGTGAAAGAAGGTTCCTGCTTTATCGTTTGTTGTACTTGACGGCGAGCAGTATAGCCGTATAGTGTTAGATCCCTATTTTGGTTTAACCGACATTGACGTTCTATTGCTCGCAAGTTAGTAGGTTTTTATTGTTCATCCCACACTAAAAATCATGACCACATCTTTGTTTGATGCTGAACAGCCGATCACTTTTTTGCAAAAAATACAACCAGCTAACTGTTCTTGGGTGTTTTTTGCACTTCAATCAATATCATTATGGTTGTTTTGATTTCCCTCACTCAACGAGTCTTTGTACACATTGTCAATCCCCAGAACATGTGGTTTATTTGTTAGTACGAAGACAAAGGCTCTGTTCAGGTGTTCGAGTTGAACCCCAGGAACGGTTTAACAACAAGAACGACACTCAAGTATAAAAGGCTAGACTTCTACCCTCCAGTGTCTCGTACTATCAACACATACACCAACAATTCGAGACCTCAAGGTAAGTACTGATCGCTATAACAACGAGCTGACTCTTTCTTCTACAATCTTCATCAGAGTTTTAGTCGCCTTCTTCATGGGCCACACATTTTCCACCATGCCTTCTTCTGATGACAACTTTGGATGTGAGGAAACTATGGATATGCTTGAGATGAAATTGAACATTCTGAAAGGCAAGCTTGCGGAGCGAGAGGCGGATCTTCTTGTGCTGGCCGCAGACGTTCGCCAAAAGCTAACAGGTAAGGTGTCGGATCAGGAGCGTTACCGACAAGAGAAAAGGGCTGCAGAAGCTTGTCGTCACATCCGTGCTATGCAGAGCAAGTGTGACCGTCTTTCGGATCGTTTGTCCCAGATGAAGCAAAGTGAAACAAATGACATCAAGGATGTGAAAGCCGAAGACGAGGAGAAACCTGAGCAAGAGATGGAGTGGGCCCTGCTTGAAACCGACGATTGTTACTTCAAGACCCGCTGCGGCTAGGGGCTTAAAACGAACCATGGGCAAAGCGACGTTGGGTCTAGGCGACGATAGGATAGTTTGAAGAATGCGCAGGACGCAGCGAGGGTGTGACTGCTGAAAAGTAAGAGCTGTAAATGGTTATCATGTACACCTTCCTGTTCTTCTAGATATCAAAATTATTTGCGCAATACTACGAATGATTTGTCCGTCTCATACTTAGTATTTGAGTTTGCACTATATGTATTGTGAAAGGTATGTACATTTTTTGAACCCCCTACTAAGCCATAACTCGGTATACGGGATACTCATCGCCTACGTTGACAGGCAAGACGTTGAATGTAGCATAAGAGTCGATGTTCTCGGGCTCAAGAACAGTGAAAGCATACGCCGCAGCAGGCTGCCTCGTAGAAACCCAAAAGCTTCCCGCGGGCATAACGATCTCTTTGCGCTTCGTCTCCGTAGTTACAGTGTTGAGTACAGTGCCCTGATAGACAGTATCCGCCACGGCAATGTTGGTAACGTTGAGAGCTTCAACTTCGCCTCTGAATTCACCGCGAAGCTGATCAACCTTGACACCGACGAGACGAAGCCGATCTGCGGCTTCCTTCCATGCTTGGGGGAAAATATAGGCTTCAGGACGGCTGCGGGTCATATTGGCCTTGACGGGTGTTGAGCTGAGGAACTTGATAGGAACCTTGACCAATTTACCGGTCTCGACCTCAATCATGTCCCAGGTTCTGTTCATGGGCTGGTAGCTGTCGTTGATAACGATGTCATCGTCACCCTCGACGAACTTGCGACGAGCCCCCTCGATCACCTCATAAACTTCCTCAGCTTTATCCGCAGCAGTCTGCACAATGGCCTCAATCATGGTCAAGCCGGATGCGACACGGCGTTGGAAGTGCTGGCCTCCAAGCATAATGCCTCTAGTCTCAGTAAGGAACACCATGGCCTGAGTGAGAGCCAAGGATACATCCCCTGCACGGGCCTGGGTATCGAGCTGAGTGAATTCCAGAGGCTCTGCAGCGCTACCAACGATGTAAGGGCTCCATCGAAGGTTACGCTTCTCCATAGCACCAGCAATTCTGGGTGCGAAGACAGACTCGGAGTACTCTCTGATATCCTTGTGGATATTGAGATTCTTCATGGCGTCGAATTGACCGTCCACGGCTTGATGCCATTGCTTGTTGTCGCCGAAAGGTCTAGTAGCGCTGTATTCATGGGCGTCAACCGCGATGTGGGGGTGGAAGTCGGTGATTAAAGCCTTGACATCGCGGGTCTGTTGAGCAGCGAATCGGATGTGGTCTCTGTTGGGATCGTATCCGGT
This sequence comes from Fusarium nelsonii, assembly GCA_014898925.1. Taxonomy (NCBI): domain Eukaryota; kingdom Fungi; phylum Ascomycota; class Sordariomycetes; order Hypocreales; family Nectriaceae; genus Fusarium; species Fusarium nelsonii. The sequence continues at coordinate 142,902 of JAAVUC010000374.1, forward strand.
GGCAAGGTAACGCTGGAAGTATGCGACACCATCGGCATTGTAGCGAGGAAGAATCATAATATCCATCTTTTCCAAGATCGATGCTGCCCAAGTAGAGTTGGCATCAAACTTGCCAAGCAGAGCGAGGAGAGCTTGGTCACCGCCAGGTTCATTGCCATGAACACCGCCTTGTAGGTAAACTCGTAGCTTCTCTGTTGCGGACGAATTGGCCTTGACCTCGGGTTGAAGTGATGTGGAGAGGTAGACGTAGGGCATAGAGCGTCCTTCATCAGACTTGAATGTTGGGTTCTTGTATGTCAGCCAGTCATTACGAGATGCAAGGCTCTGGAGGAAGTAGTCTAATCAGGTTAGTCTTGTGCATTTCATTGCGTTGTTTGACATACCCAGCGTAGCATCATCAGTCGGACCACTCGTGCCATTGGCGAACCCAGCAGGAACGCTTTTGGGATCAGTGAAAGCAGGTGACTCAAGCTTAACTTCGTCAACATCGGGGAAGTTCTTGGAAGCTTCCTCACTATCCTTGACGACAGTCACTTGGTTATGAGCATAGCGCTGTTGCGCCGTGGCCAAGCCGGCGTACAAGAGGCCAGAAGTAAGAACAGCACGGAGCGACATGATTACAGAGTCTCCTGTCACGCTTCCACCGCATAATGAGGGCTCTACTACATTTTATAGCTTGGCTAAGCGAACGAGACTCATTCAACTATGAGTCTCCCCATCGAACTTTTGAACTGTTGAACAGTTTGCCCCACCGATCAGCAGGGAAGCTTATCTGTGTAGAGTTGGCCGAAGATAAGCTTAAACCGTTTAAAGCAGGTACCTTGAGAAGATTGGGTCATTAAGCTCCGGAAGGTCGTAATTTGCGAGCGGGGAACGAGTTGCCAAGCCTTAAGGATTGGGAATTATTTACCGCTTCTTGTTTTCCAGTTCGGGCCTTGATTTAATCCCGGAGTACTTTGTAGACTGTTCGAGCTTTATACTGGCGATAAGATAGTGGGCTAGACTTTCCAGCCTCTGTTAGAGTTAAATTAGCGGGGTTGGAAAACAGTTAATGAATGATTCAGCGGGTGGAAGCCCTACGTCACCAAGCTCTGTAGGGTAGTCTACACAGCATGATTGATAGATGTGTGAACGCAAGAATTGCTGTGTACGATATGTCGAACTTACTCGTTGAGGAAGCACTTGAGTTTCTAATATTGTTTTACATTGTTATCGCTCGGGAAACTCTGTGGCGATAGTTGGGCGAAACTCTGGACTTCGACATTCCGGTTAAAACCTCAGCCAATCTGCCGAAGTTTAGATAAATATCTCGCCGTGCAACTGGAGCCACACATAGGATGTGTAATAGTGGAGAACGTCAGAAAAAGGATTCTTTCGAGACTTCATTCCCAAGATTGCTATCTTGCCCGGAAATTATACTGTGCTCGAGGATATTTGAAAGGGAATATATACTCATGATTGGGATAGTTTTCTTACAGCAAGTGACAACGTGGCCGAGTGGTTAAGGCGATGCCCTGCTATCTCTTCTGAGACATCATAGGCATTGTGTTCGCACGCGTAGGTTCGAATCCTGCCGTTGTCGATTACTTTTTGGCTTTTGTACTTCCACAATCCCCAACATGAATCTTTTTACTATTGTTTGTCGTCTTTTGCCACCACGCTGTTCCGCGCATGTTGTCTAATGGTGAACATAAGCCTCGATGCGTTGATGCGGAATGTGACGTGTCTTACAGCGCGTCGTCAAATGCGGGGTCACGGCGCCTCTGGGAAGCCGTCTGCTTCTGTGTAGAGAGGAAAGCTGACTTTGGCTCAAGTTGTTAGGTTTCAAGTAAAGCTTCCAAAGTAAGGCGGGGAAAGTGGTTCTTGGGTATCTCGTCGTAGATGGTGGAAAATAATGACCAGAAGCATGTTGAAAGGTAGAAGAGAGTTTCGAACAGTGATAGTTATATGTAAAAGTTGCTGGACAGATTGTGCGACAGGTCAATGGCAGAAGAGGCAACTGGCTGGAACAGTCAAGAGGCCTCTTGACCTGTGAGACAGAACACGGAAGGAAGACGGCCTTGATCTGGGCAGAGATCTCTTTCAAATAACCCACAGATATTCTATTCGCAGGTGCGATGGAAAACAGCGCGACATGTTTGATATCATGGCTCAGCCGGAGTTCGCGCAACACACGAGCTAGAATGATCTCAGTCCGTGATTTGGACAAGGTTCTCAACAAACAATCATTCGGGCGAATGGTTTAGTGGTATAATACTCCCTTAGCATAATTCATTCGAATAATCTGGGAGTGGTCCAGGGTTCGATTCCCTGTTCGTCCAATATCGGTGGTTAGATCCCACTATTATCCTCTCTTTTTGCCAATACTTCAAATCTTTGCACACCTAACACACTCACCGTGAACATTCTTCTGGCTGTCAAGCTATAAAGTATTACCCTGGCTATCTTAGATACGAATTCTCTTCTTATATCAACAAATATTGTGACCACATTCATGACCACGGCATCGTAGTACCCTTCTCATGTGATTCCCTTGCCAGTTCAATAATTCGCAGCACGTCGCGCGATTGCGTAGGTTTCACAACTAATTCGGCCTTGCCATTAATCGCATCCGCAACGTTCTCATAAAGTCCCATCCATCGGCTAGGAAGAGTCGGGTATCGACCAGTGTATTTTTTGCTCTCTGGATCCAACTTTTGTATCCTGCCGTCGAATTCCTCGTATGTGGTCAGAATTCCTCGCATGCTCTCGTATTCAACACCGAACCCTTCGTCTGTGGGTTTGAGGCCAGCGGCAATCTGGTCTTCTGTTATACATGTGCTGCGTTGTTGAAACTGAGAAGGATTAGTTACAACCCCATCATCGTCGTAGTGAGTGGGTGACTTGCCTTAATAAAAGACCCTTTTGTTCCTCGAACTAGTTGCTTGAGTTGCTGTGCCATAGGTGTGACCACCGCAGTCTTGACCGTGACGAGAAGATCCTTCTGCGTGCCGTCATATTGTAAGATGATAGTAAAAGAATCTTCAACTTCACTTGCACCATCGCGCTGGACACGGAAGAAACCAGTTACAGACTTGGGTCGTCCAAATAGAACGAGAGCCTGGTCTAGGCTGTGTGTGCCTTTCATATTGTAAGCCAATAGGCCTAAGCATCTTCCGAAGTAGGTTGCTTACCGAGACCATAAGACATGCCAGAGCCTGGACTAAACTTAGTTCCCATACTGGACATCCACGATGGTGACTCAAAATCGTAGTGCAATTCTGCTTCCTTGATGTCGCCGAGCGCACCCTTTTCTATAAGGTGGCTGAGAGTCTTGAAGTCGGCATCCTGTCCAAATCAGTATTATAAACGTCGGTGAATACATCAAGTTCCAGTAGCTCACCCATCTTCGGTTCTGGAAGCAAGTGAGGATTAGACCTTTTTCTTCAGCCACCTCAATCACTTTATCCGCCTCTTCAGACGTCATAGTAAACGGCTTATCCACGATCACTAAGTCCTAGTCAGCCTTATGCGAGATCCAACTGACGAATCTCACTTGACATACCGTGCTTTCCGGCCCGGAGCGCCTGTTCGGCAAATTTTCCATGGGTATCATGATGAGTAACAACCACAACAAACTGGATCTCAGCGTCGGCGAAGAACTTGTCAGCGTCGCGGTAGTGCTTAACTTGAGGGAAATCAACAGTGCAGTGCGATCCTTTCTGGGCAGACGATGGGTTTGACGGGGCTTCGGCCCTTTGCAGAATAGCCACAAGTTCGAAGTCCGGTATCGCGGTAATGAAGGGGAGGTGGAAGCTTTTAGCTGAGTTGCCGTAACCAACAACGCCAACTTTGATGGGTGCCATGCTTGAATACCTATTACTGAGACAGGAAAGGACAGCAGTATTCGCACTTGGCAGTAGTCAATTTTTATAGAGCGGTCTAGGTAGATATCTATAGCAGCAACAACTGGACGTTGATTGCAACGAAGTCGTCATGAAACGTGGAATTACAAATCAGGAACTGCCTATTTTGCCGTGTTGTACACATTCACCCGGATATAGCGTCATTAGGGACTGTCCCCCGCATCAATTTATCCTGGTGGTGCGAGGTCCCACCTCTCCAGATAGAGTTGTTGATGGTATCATGACACAACGCTGCAGCAGTATCAAAACATACGATTTGGGGAACGTTACTATCTAGTAGTATCTACAGTGATTATTTGGCATATCATAAGTTGGGGTGGATTGTATTCAGCTCGAAGTGACTTTATACTCTCTAAAAGTCTTTCCTTTGGCGCAGATCTTGGCTCTATTTTATAGGTAGTGCAGCACCTTATTCTTGCCCCGCTCTTCGGGCATCATCGGACATCCCCATCTTTGATGTTCCAGTAAAAAGTTCAAGGGTACGTTGTTGGTCTCATAAAGTCACGCAATTGATATCTGATAGGTATAATAGAGTACTATTTCTTCTGTACACAATCTTCAGCCTCTCAACAACTTCGAATTAGTCACAATCATGGCACACACTCTTCCTCACCTCCGATGGGGCGTCCTTGGCACAGGATGGATCTCAACAATGTTCCTCACTGACCTCCTAGTAACTCGTCCCGACGCTCGAGCGAAGCACACAATCGCCGCTATTGGATCTTCTTCACTCGCCAAGGGTAACGCTTTCGTCGAGAAACTCTGGAAGAAGGCACCTGAGAAGTCTCGACCCCAGGTTTACGCAGACTACCAAGCTGTGTACGACGACCCTAACGTCGACGTCGTGTATGTTGGCACACCTCACTCGCTACACAAGAAGAATTGTCTAGATGCTATTGCTGCCGGAAAGCATGTGCTGTGTGAGAAGCCGTTCACTGTCAATGCGAAAGAGACCCGAGAGATTATGGATGCTGCGAAGCAAAAGGGCGTCTTTGTCATGGAGGGTAAGCCAATTCACTTCCTTCTCTTAGCCTTGTACTGATCATGACCAGCGGCTTGGGTGAGATTCACTCCCCTTTTCGAAGCTTTACACGATGAAATTATGGTCAAGAAGTCAATCGGTGAGGTTCAACGCTTTTCTGTCGACTTTGGGAACTACTTCGATTTGTCGACGCTGCCGGATGAGCATAGACTCAAAGACCCTGCCCTTGGTGCTGGTGCTCTACTTGACATTGGATTCTACACTCTGACTTTTGCTTCCATTATTCTGGGTGACTGGAAGGTGGGTAAAGAGCACCCCAAGCCCAAGAAGGTCCTCTCATCACTCGATATCGCCAACGGCATCGATGAAGCAAATGTGGTCGTGCTTGAATATCCTTCCGCTACAGGCGTCAAGACAGGAGTGTGCACATCAAGCTTCCGATATAGGGGGCCAGATGAGTTCGGACGCATCGAGGGTTCCAACGGCAGTATTACCCTGTTCGGTCCTGCAGTCAGTGTACCTGGTGGATTTCGCATCACGGTAGGACTTCGTCCAGGTCCCCCTGAGCCCGACAACAGGGAAACACGCGTCTTCAACGTGGAGAGGTATGAAGGAACTCTAGGTTTCTATTGGGAAGCTGATGCGGTGGCAGAAGACATTGCCAAGGGACGAACTGAGAACGCCATCATTCCTTTGGATGAGACATTGAGAATGATGGAGTTGATGGACCAGATTCGAACTGCAAATGGGTTTAAATACCCACAGGATGAGAATTAGGCACTTAATGCAAGATGTACAATCCAATGTTGTGTGAACAAAAAAAGGTCAACGCATGGTATTAAAGAATGTATCTAATCATAACAAGTTCATAATGATCATCCCTGGTGATCAAACCGCCAACGCCTGCTATTCTCCTTTACAAACCATCTTGTAACAAAAGCACCCTCCTCGGCCCATTCGGCGACCTCGCGTCCATATTTTTCATCAACGCTATGTATAAATGCAGTAAAATCTAAGCTCTGCACTGAATCGTGCTCATACGGATCTTTTGTCAAATTCGTTAATCTCCAATCAACGTTCTCAATAACTGGTACCACGAGATGTCGCTCGGGATACCGCGCATCGCGAACGGTCAGCATAGCCCGTCCTGGATTGATCACGGTAAATTGCCACTGGCCCTGGCCTGTGGTGTTGTTCACTGTGTTGAGAGGTCGAAGGAGTGATTGACCTTCATAGTTGCTGATCAGATCTGTCGCTGCCTTTCGGCTTGTTTCGCTAAGAGAGCCACTTTCGAGGAGAATGTCGAGAATGGTGGGAAGGATTTGGGTTGAGTGGACGGCATCGTCGACGTTGAAGGGGGGTAATTGCGGGTGGGATAGGATTAAAGGGACGTGGTCGACGCCGATATTGGGGTTGTAATATGGTGAAGCGTAATCATTCTCTGGTAATGATGTACCGTGGTCGCCTTGAAAAATGACTAATGTCTCGTTGGCGACGCCCTGTTTGTCCAGAACTTCGAGGACCTTTCGAATCCATCTATCGTCGTATCCAATCGTGTTAATATAGCGGGACATCATGTCTAAGCCCTTGGCCAAAGGCGTATATGGTTCAGTCTTGGGTAGATGGAATCGGTGGTGGCTGGTACTCGTGAGATGAGTGAGGAACACACGGCTGTTGTCCTTTACCGCCTCCTCGAAGATATCGGTGATGTAGTCCTCCAACGGGTCCTCCTCGAAGGCGAACTCGTTAATATTGGGTAACTTGACAGCCCCATGCTTCGCAAGATCGCTACGAAGATATTCCCGCCCAATAGTGTGGCTTGAGGGAAAGCCCAGGGCGTCCATCAAGTTGAGCTGATTATCGTAGTCGAGCGTCGCAGCCTGGAAAAAGTACGAGTTCCACTTGTCCTCCTTGGTCTTCTCAGCGTCTTTGGTCTCCGCGATGTTCATGGCCTCAAAAATCTGTGGTAAACAAGGTTGATAAACGTGATGGCTGTGCTCAAGGTTGAAATCTGCCACAAGGGGGGAAATACCACAGATTGTGGCTGTCAGGCTCTTGAGGGTATATGTTCCGGCTGTGTGGGCATTGGTGAAGTGGATTCCCCCGCGCTTGGGCTGGTCCGCATGCTCGAATCCATCCTCATAGTCGCCTGTGATAAAGTTCGCTGTGGGTGTCAATTTGGCCAGCTTATCTTGAACTTCCTGTGGTAGTTGCTTGTCGGGAAATGTGTCGGCGAATCGATTCCAGATCAGGTCGTTCTTCTTGATGGGGAAAACATCGTTCCTGGTGCTTTCGAGGAAAAACATGATGACGTGTCGAACATTGATATCCTTCAACTTCCCTCGCAGAGACTCTCGTAAAGGCTCCTCCAAATTCGAGATCTTCAATGGGTCGGATTTGGCGCTGTAACGTGGTTGGTTTCTGTACCAGTCCTCAAAGCCCCGGGGCGGCTCAGCTGGAACAACGGGCGTTCCCTTCGGTAGCCAGTCTAAAGTCTCAGGCTTAGTAAGAGCAGTACGGTCGTCCCAAGTGCGCTGTATTCCCTTTCCGAAGACCGAGGGAAGATCATCAAGGAATGGCGATGTTGAGGCGAAGTCAACAAAAGGTAAAAGTCCACTGGTCCAGGAGAGGAAGATGAGAGAAGGGTCCTTGGGTCGTAGGATTGTAAGCGTGAAAAGGGCCGTTAAAAGGATGGTGACGATAGGATATGGTAGAAATCGAAGGAAACGCATGAATTTCGAACGTTTCGATGTACCGCCTGTGCTAAAACCCGTAGACGAACCTCGTCCTGGTGATGTCGGAGGCGATCTAGACTTTTCCTTGTACTCATCTTCTGAGTACTCGTCGTGACACGATCCGCTGTCGGTGCCATCGTTCCACTGCGGTAAAGAATCTCGTTGAGGAAGCTCGTCGTAGCTCTTTCTTCGACTGGTGAAAGACCTAAGCTTACGCCAAACAAAACTGATGGGCCAGTTGACGATATCTCCACCCCAACCAAATAATCCATAGCACGCACTTTGCAGCACTCCGCTCAAGCAAAGGCAGAGCGTCAAAACTCCCAAAAATGCTGTGAAACCCGACATCATGATCGCTCTGGCTGAAGGGTCCGCGATAAATCCTATGTTGCGCCAGTGGATCTCGGAACCTGCGACTATGTAAAATGACACCGAGACCATGCCGAGTGCGACATTGTAAGCTATCAAACAGCTCGCAAGCGCTGTGACGATGAATCGCAGTTTGCCGGGAAAGCTGGGCACCCAGTGGCTGAGCAGTAATCGGATGAAGAGAAGGAGAAGAATGTCCTGCGTGAAGAAGGAAAAGAAGAAGAGAAGCATGCGTTTGGGCGCCACTGATGATCTATGGTTGTGAAGGTGCACGCCTTTCGCGGCGCATACAGCCAACGTGACGAGAGCAAAGGCGAAGCGTCGGTTGGCGAGTCGTGAGCTCAGCACCGAGCTTATCTTTTTGAAAGAAACCATCTTGAACACCGGATGGAAAAAGAGAAAAAGAAAGCGATGTTCAAAACAGGAAGGATTCCACCAGGTGAGGTGAAAGGTGGTAGTGCGTGCAGGCAACGGGCGTTGCTCGGCCCTAGCAGATTTGTTGATTTCTCTGTCACACTTCACGATAGGCACATGGCTGTGGGGGGTTGACACCTGTAGCTGGGGCACCTTGTAGAACTGGACGCAACACAGTGGACAGAAAGAGAGAAGGAAACAAAAAAGAAGCCAGGCGGGAAAAGGAACCTGGCTCTGCAAGTGTCATAAATATCGCTCATGGGTTTGGTAGTTTGAGGCCTGTGCCGCACCGAGCGCCCCAAGTTCCCAAGGGTCCAACTCCTCCTCCTGTTGACTAACGGTTAATGGATATTATCTTTGACTATCTAGAACCTGACAAGGTGTGTGGAGTCTAATTTAGACGCCATTATTGTATCCGTTTTTCGTTGTTGAGCCTATCGTGGTCCAGCCCAAAGCATACATATTTTGAGACGGGCCGCCACATTTTGCCCGCGAGGTTGCCCATTCCTACTCCGTCTATTGAACAAATTCGACATCGACCAGGCCCTCCAAAGAGAGAACTATTGGATGCGTGTACGCAAAGCTAGCTCGTCAAACTGCCACTGACTGGGCTGCGCCTCTTGAATCACTGGTTCAAAAGATCCATTCTTCCATTTTCGTTTACCGTACTGTCGCCTGACGGGGTTCCCTATTAGTGGAGTAATGCAATCTCGAACTTGTTGCCTCATTACGACTCAGCCAACCAAGACCCTTGTCTCGCGTCAACCCCGGACATGGCACTTAGCCTCAAGGAGCTTAAGCCGATTCTCCTGACAAGGTTCGGCAACTTCCAAGTTCTGGACTTTTCCCCTCGGCTGCAAAAAAGCTGGGGACAGCTGCCCCTGAGAGAGTGGAAATCCAGGGTTTTCTCTTCTTTAGTCTGGTTGGGGTTTCGGGGAGTGACAGGCTCCTTCCAGGGTCCCGCCTAAACAATTGGCAGAAAGCTTGTGTCTCGTAAAGAGCGCAGAGAGGGGAAGGGAAGCTTTTGCTACTGCATAAATAAAGTCGTTCGCTCAGAGTTTGTTTCTGTTTGATGCAACATTTTTACGAGGTAAACGCGCCCGCTTTTTTCGGTAATTCGAATCGAGAGTGGCTGAGCTGAGCCTTGTGCATATCAACGGCAAGATGCGTTCGTTCTTCGGTAAACTGAAAACACTCTACAGTACCCGTAGTCTAATGAATTATGGGCCGAGATTTTCCAATTCAACCATTTGTGCTACTCAACAGATAGAGCTGATCATCATATGTACAGATAGACGTGCTCAATTTACTCCTTTTGGTCCCCTTTCTGGGGGGTTGAAAACAATCGAGCAACTTATCCTATGAGGTACCCACAGCATGTCACCGGCCACAGCCCTTTTCCAGTTATCGCCGAGAACCCTACGATCCTTGTTAATTTCGGATCTCACTTCGTAATCCGGGCGACTGTACGGAGTACGGAGTACGGGCACACATGGATGCGCCCTACAGCTCCTACGGTGCATGATTTTTAGCAGTGAGATGCTGTTGAGCAGCAGATTTACTGCTAAAAAATGGGTTGGTACAGGTGCCTCCTACCCATAATCTCCTCTGTGTCAATCGCGTGACCTCTTGCATAAATTGGCGACATAACAATGTTGCATTGATCAATGAATTGGTCAATGACTCGCAACGGCGCCAGCTGTATCAACGAACTTACTGAGCCAAAACGTATTTAGCTAGTGGTTCACATCAGTAAGGCTGAACTTCATAATCGAGTTGACTCTTGTTCCCAGATTCTAGCAATTATCACATCTATTCATGGATCATGCCAAGATCTCATAACAAAGCTAATTCGCTCAAACGAGTGGGTGATCACACGGAACACCGTTGATGTATGGCTTCATAGTGACCCAATCAATTGCATTATCAAAGCCAGAAGTTGAAGGAGCTTATGGCAGCAGCTTGCATCAACAAGTTGGTATTTGGGAAACATGAGATGGCCCCCTGAATTACCGCTTGGTTGCTGTAACATATCCAGACCACATCAGCTATCTTCGGTCAAACAACTATTCATCTGTGTCATTTCCGAAGAATGTCTCTGGTAACAAAGCATGAAATTATACCTCATATCAAGGACAAGGAGCTCCCCCGAAGAAGCTGAAGGTTTGTTGAGAAGTCATTTTGTAAGCTTTGTGTTAACCTGAGGGAGTTATTGTGTTGGAAGGTCGGTCATGATGCCTTAAAGTGTACATAGAATAGTGTTTTCTTTTTTAAAAGTGTAACCTTAATCTGTCCCCAGAGGGATACTGTTGTGAGGTTTGAACCATCAATAATAAAGACAAGGCATTCAGAGGTATCAACCTAAAACCATCCCGCTGAACAGTTGTCCGCGGCTTAACAGATTACTTCATTTCTTTTGTACCTTCTTAGTCACCTGGCATCACCCTGTAGCCTTGGCAGAAGCCATAGATCAAGAGCGAGACGGTCACGTCACAACTAATCCAACATCTTATACACAGCCTTAACCTCGGGAACCTTGGACTCAAACTCCTCTCTCGTCTCTTCCCAAACACGCTTCTGAGCTACACGACCACTCTTTCGCTCCATGAAAGGAGGATACCTATTATCAAGTCAACACTATACCATCATCGCCAGTCACAAAAACTTACGAAGTAGTGTCGAAATCCTGCATAATCTTCCCATGCGCGTCCTCAGATGCTGAAACACCATTGACAAGAGCAGCAGCACAAATCTCAGGCGCTCTCGATCCAAAGTTCTGAATCAGTCTTGGAATAAGCTGATCCTGGTTGGGTGCAGTGAGTGGTGTCCATGCGGATCCAGGGTCGGCGCTATTGATGGTCACCTTATGAGGGAGCTTCGAGGTAGCTGCAACGGCTGATACGCGCTCGGCTAGTTCACGGGTGAAGTACAAAAGAAGAGCCTTTGAGCGGCCGTATTGGTGAGCTTGCTGCATACCGTCTTTGTTGTTGCTGAGTTTCTTGAGGTAAGACCCGTTTCGGGGCATGCCCATGGTGAAAGAGGAGGGATATATGCCGAAGGATGTGACGAAAGTCATGACGGGGGGATTGGGGTTAGAGGGGCAAGACTTGAGAAGGGGAAGGAGGAGAAGCCCAAGGAGAGCACCAGATAGATAGTTGATCTGAATGGCTACATGCGTGTTAGAACTATATCAATCGAAATGCAGGATGAGTGACTCACAAGTTTCCCAACCTTCAGGTGACACGCGTTTGTTGAACGAAAGAATACCCATAGTCATCAAGACATGATCAAGCGTCTTCAATCCCTGCGCCTTCCTCGCGACTTCTTGACAACCCGAGAAATTCATTAAATCAGCCTGCCAAACCAAAATATCGGGCTTCGCCTTGCCTGCATCACTCAATTCTTTCTCAATCTCCTGCTTCAGCTCTCCACAATCTCTTACATCCACAAGTACAAGCGTGTCAACCTCGCGGTGGGCGAACAGCTTAGCTGTTCTGGAACCAAAAGCGCCATTGGCCCCGGTGATGAGAACAGTTCGGTCTTTGTATGACTTCGTCGTAACAGTAGGTCTTCCGTGACGTTGTTTATACAGACTCTGCCAAGGGAAGTACTCCCTTAGAAACAATGGGATGCCATAGGTGATGATCAAGACCACAAAGGACGTGACCGCCGCATAAACGCCCAAGTTTGTCATTTTGAGAGAGAGAGAGAGCGAGAGAGAGAGAGGTGAGATGTGAGATGTGAAGAATCTCACGCGATGCTGAGTGAGAGCTGGCGATCAGAAGTGTTAATAAGTGGCCTCAACGAATCGTACGTTTGCGGGGCAGGGGCGACCTGAGTTGATGCGGAGCGGAGAATCGTTTTGCCCTTATTCACCTCATCGACATTATTAAGCTGCAGAAGTCTGAGACATGTCAATTGACCTGAGAAGGTTCAAATGATGAGCTGAGAAAAACAGCCGATTTCTAGCGAGATTGATAAGATCACGTCAGATCGTCGACAGTGGTCGCATTCTTGAGCTCGACTGATAGAGTATTCGTATTCGCTTCAGGAAGAAAACAACTGGGTCCAGTGGGTAGAATATCCTTGTATGAACAAAGATGTCATCGATCAATGGAATATCGATGATATTATTCCAGAACGGGAGATAACATTTGGTATAAGGTGTAGCAATTGGAAGAGACGGGCGGGTAGCCTTTATTACACCATAGAGCTAGGGTATCTTCAAGCTCTTCTTCTGCCAACACACAACACCAAAATCTCACTGTCAACAACATCCAACCATGGCTTACTAACGAGAACTACTATCATACTCAGGAAATTTAAACATGATTATCGAGAGGTTTGTGTTACACACAAAGTTGCCGTGCAAAGGTGTCACCACGGCCGAGTTCGGGCCGACATCGGACCAGGCTATGACTTTGCCCCTAAGCATAATGATTTCGACAGAATGGCAACGACAACCTGCCAAAGGGGGTTTGAACAGTTGCCGTGCTGTTGAAATACATCCAGATAAGTGTTCAAAAGTCAACTGGATTTCATGGCAAGAATAAGAAGCGTACTCGGATTCTCGGTGATTCGGCATAAGGCTTGAAGAACCATCTATTTTGTGATGTAATCTATAAACCCGGGAGGGTGAAGTAATCTTATGTCTGGATACGGTCATACGATGCAGTTTAGTGTCCGTTTACTCCATTTGTTCCGTTAAGCTCATGGCCATTTGTTCGGACGTCGTGAATGGCCTTGGCAACGTAGTTCACGTTTCTCTTGTTCACTAAATGCTTGTTAGCCCGGTATGTTAAACAAGAGGAATCTGATACTTACAGCCGGAAATAGAAATACGTCCTGACTTGAGGAGATAGATGTGGAAGCGCTCTCGGAGAACCTTGACTTCGAAAGGGGTCAAACCAGTGTATGAGAACATGCCGATCTGTGACACCGTCAGTTCAAATTCCATAGTTGATTCATCAGTTGTCGGTTATTATTTTGACGTACCTGATCAACAATATGGTTCCATGTACCAGGCGTCTCCAAACGCACCAACTCGTCATAAAGAGCTTGACGCATACTCTTGATACGACCACTCATGACTTGTAAATCGGCCATCCAAGCCGCAGTCAACTCTTCACTATTCAAAACCTTCTTAACAATCGTAGAACCGTACTTGGGTGCCATGGAAATTTCAGATCGCAGAAGATACGAAAGTGTGGAGTAGGCGTTGTCCCTAATCTCCTTCGAGGGCTCCGCAAGAACAAGGTGGATAGCTCCCGTTCTGTGACCGTACAGACCGAAGTTCTTAGAGAAGGATTGCGCCACGATCATGTCGGGTCGAGGCTGCTGTTGGTAGAAGTAACGGATTGCCCAGGCATCTTCCGCCGGGTCTCCGGATGCAAAGCCCTGGTAGGCAGCGTCGAAGAAGGGGAATAGTTGTTTTCTCTGACAGACCTCGGCGATGGCCTTCCATTGCTCCTTTGTCGGGTCCAGTCCGGTAGGGTTGTGTGCACATGCGTGTAGCAAAACGGCATCGCGAGGTTGAGCCTCTTCCTCCAGAGTCTTGATCATACCCTCGAAATCCAACGAACAATCCGACTTCTTGTAGTAAGGGTACAACTTAGGCTTGAGCCCAACAGACTCCCAGATCATATGATGATTAGCCCATGTTGGGTCTGATACCCAGATATTCTGCGGCCGGAGGTAATCCGCCACGAAACGGGCACCGATATGGTTCGCTCCGGTTCCGGAGACGGTCTGCACGGAAGCAACACTCAAATCATCCTGATGGGCAAAAACAAGATCCCTCGCAACCTTGAGGAACTCCTGGTCGCCCTCAATGGGGAGATAGTCGTGTCTGTTCAAATTGGCTTCCTCGAAGAGATCCTTCTCGACACGAGTGACGACGTCGAGGGGCCAGGATTTGCCTTCATCAGTGCAATAAACGCCAGCGCCGAGGTTGACACGGTCAGGGCTCGTGTCTGCTCTATAGGTAGCGAGGAGATCGAAGATCTCGTCCGTTGGCTGCGATGGTAGGGATGAGAAGCAAGACATGGTGGGTTTAGTCTGACAGATGGATAGTTAGTTTAGTGAGTGAATGAGTGAGTGAAGGCGGTAGAAGAGATCGGTCGGTGTGCAATCGGTCGGTGCGAAGTGGTCCGGGAAAGTGGGTATTTTAGTCTTGTCCTTCGGCCTTTCAGGGTAGGGCTAGTGTTTGCCAGGTCAAGCCATTGTCTTCAGCCACTGGAATGCCGAACAATGACATGCTACGTAAGATAGACGCCATACGACAAACATTGTGATTATGTCAGTTTTAGTGGTGTTGTCATGAGTTGAGTCGATTAGTAACATAACTGTATAGTAGTTGGATGAGTATGTGGTGATGGTATAATGGTGGTAAGTGCACGGCGCACACAAGTTTACGTCTACAACTACTGTCAATCTAACATTATGCGATGGGTCGAATTATCCAATGGTATTAATCCAATAGGCATCGAAAGACAATTTGTCTGTCCAGTAAGTTTTCCCCTTTTGTCAGTGACTGACATGCTGTGTCTCAGTTCCTAGTGTCAATATCTCCAGCGTTGTATTCTTATTGCAGAGACAAGATTGGCTGTGAAAGAGACAGAGAGGCCACCAACACGTTCCATGCTTAGTTACGCGAGACCAGGATTACTAATGGAACATGTCCAGGGTTCAATCTTCCGACAGACCCTTTAGCATTCTTTCTTTCAAGTGTATTTGACCCGGGGCCAGTTTATAATTCCTGGTCCCCTGCTAGCCCCCCTGAGAACTTGGCTTTGAAGTGAATGCAGAATTTATCCAATTCCGGGAACTCCAAGGGAGGCCTCGGTCAATTAATCAAGTCGGAAGATACATGTTCCGCTGGAGTTACATGATGAATCGTACTGAAGTACTTCGCCACGCGGAGAAGTCCGATCTCCATAATCCCTGTTTTAAGAAGATCGCTCAAGACACCATGTTAATCCTTTGATCATGACAGAACCTCATCGTAAAATGAGTTGAGTCACTTCTTTTTTTATCATAGAAACGATTGAGGTTAACAACTCTTCGTAATTAAACACCCTTCATGCTTCGCTTCTCAAACGAATAATTCTTCCCGTTGTTTCATCCCCCAACACTAACAGCAGAAGCCAGGATCGGACCGACCTATTCAGTCCAAGCGTCCAAAACTAAAAGATTTCGCCCCTCAAAAGGATCTGAACCTGATGTTCAAGGCATCAAAAATTTCTTTTTCTCCTGTCATCCATCCAGTCTCTCAACTTCCCAAAGCAGAGCCGAGACAATCAAGTCGTTCATCTAAGTCAAACTTCCAACCCCATCCATTCCTTCATCAGATGACGACTATTGTAAACCTGTGGTAACTACCACCATTTCCTTGTTTTCTTTTTAGCCTCTCTAAATATTACTATCACAAATGCATTCATTACCATGTGCCTTCCTCACCGTATTCCTTCTTTTTACGCGTGACGCTTACGCGGCGCATGTTCAGTTCAAGAACTGCAACGACCGACAACAACCTGTATCATTCACGCCACAAGATCACTTTGTGCCAAATAGTCTACAAGCTTTTCTAGAAAAGCAACACGATGAGACTCATCTCACGTTCGAGGTCATGGCGAATTACCCCACGCCCGTGTCTTGTGAAAGGTCTTTGCTCGAGAATGCCTCGACTGAGTTGAGTTTGAGCGCTGTTGGTGGAACGAAGCGCTATAACGGCGAGATTCAGAACACGACTTGTCGAACTATTGAGTACAAACAGATTAACAGCAAATTCTATTTGCAGGTTTTGTATGTTCTGTTTAAAATCGAGGATCCCGCGCCGCTGGCGGCTTACAAGGTGCAACTCAACATCGATGGTCCGGATCATTTCTCAGCTGCCTGTCTCGACAGCTTCATGACGCCCGATATTGGTTCGACATTCCAGGATCTTTCTTTCTGGGGACCAGCGTTCACATTTATTCTGGTCGTTCTTGTCGCTGGATGGCGAGAATGGCACAATCTGGTACACCCGCTAAACGATGACGATGAGAGTGGTCCAGAGAGAAGCACCAACAGGCTTCATCTTACGCGAATCGCCGATTGTCTCACATATCTCCAGTTCATCTTCTTCTCCAGCGCCCTCAGCATTAACCAGCCCGGATTCCTACAACCAATCGTCACTAGTATCAGCTGGTCCACCCTCATGCTTCGCCAGGGTATCGTCTGGAGAAAGGCACACTATTACGGTATTCTGGATGGCATCCACACCATCAACGGCACATTCGGTGGAACATCAGGTCTCGAACACATGTCCCAGGTTATGGCTGCCCCGGTAACGGTCGACACATGGACCAACATCGCCACCTTAGCCCTGCTCATCCTCGTTGGTCTTTATGGCATTCTTCAAATCGGTTTGCATTTGAGGTGGACTCGAGATTGGTTCAACCGGTCTGGAACTTGGGTCCTCGAGAATTCCACAAGCGAACGACACAAAGCAACCATCTGGATCGCTCTGAGGGTATTTCTCAGCTACCTCTTACTTCCCCTGACCGCTTGGACGACATACCAGCTCAACAGCGCGAGTGCACGACCGATATACTACACTTTGTTGGTAATCGTCGTTGTTGCTTTGCTTGTGATTGCAAGCTGGTGGGGATTGGCATCTCGGAGTCCGCAAAACATGGGCTATCTGCTCGTCGACAACATTCACAAACAGGACACCCAAGAAGATGAGCCTTCCCGTCTGCAAGACTACTACACTTTTGTGGCCTTCATCCTCCTTTTCGCCCGGGGTGTGATTATAGGTGGATTACAGCCTTTCGGCACAGTGCAGGTATTTCTCCTGATCGCATGTGAGGTCTTGCAGCTTTGCTTCCTAGCTTGGGTCAGAGCGGCACCTGGACTACTCTCTAAACCCGTGCTAATGGCTGGTGCACGACTTGTTGTTCTTCTACTCTGCTTAGGAATGATTCCAAAACTGTGGAATCACATTGCAGCTAGTGTACTGGGATACATCATCCTGGTGTTTCACACAATCTACATCATCGGCATGTTTTTGGTTCCTTCAGCCTTCGAGTTTGGACGACTTGCTACGACTAGCTACTCAGAGTGGAAGAATGCGCCGCCACGACAGTCTGACGAGTCCTCGCGGGAACGGCCTCAGGTTTATAGTCTTCGACAACTTGCGAGACGCCCAACAAACAGGACAAACCTCTCTGAACGAGGCATCATCGACTACAGAAGTAGCTCATCCAGCTCAGGCCAATCAATTTCCGAGTCAGCACACACGTCGTCGCTCCGAGACTCAGACATTGTGTCACCCGAACTTCTCCGCACATATTTTCGCTCGCCAAGACCTGAGAGATCTATATCAAGTCTGTCCGACAGGAACCAGCAGTTTCCCTCCTTCGAAGTCGCAAGACCACAGCGATCTGTATCGGGCCACTCAGACAAGAATTCCCGATCGATATCTAGTCTGTCCAGTAGAAGCCGCCAGTTCCCTTCACTTGACGGATCGAGACCTTCAACTGTTTACGAAATACCCGAAGAGAGGAGATCTGAAGGTTCGAGTAGAAGTGACGACAGCAGTGATGTTGCGGAAGCTCCGTCGCCATGGGAGATGGTGCTGCCTTCAGCTTCAGATGTAGATTATTCGGTTCGGGAGATCGATAGGTACTACGTAAAACCACGACGAGTGTCTTTCGGAAACGCTGAAGCAAATTCCGGAGGCTCAAGTGGACAGGCGGCTGGCTGGGCTAATAAGCTCAAGTTTTGGTCATGACGAAGGGTGGAGCGATTTTGGAACTATATACCAATAATGGGAGCGATCCCGAAATAATAGATACCTGATTAAATCATATAATATGTGACCACTGTCCGTTGATCACTGAGATATTCTGTACTTGTGTATCGAACCCAGTCACCAGCAGTCTCCCGCTTCACATGTCCCAGCGTTGGTATTTCTTGTAACACAAATTACGGACATAGTTTCAGAACGGACATAGATTCAGTCGTCAACCAATGCCCAAGCTGACGCATGATCAACTCAGGCTAGTGCTCACCGCGCAGTGATGCTGCAAGCTAGGGATGCTAACGGGGGGCAACGGTGAAAAGCTTGAAACACAGTCTCGAGAGGATTTGTTCAGAAACAGGGGATATTGCTAAGAATCAGTGTAAAAAGAGGTCATCCTATATACATCAGACTCGACAAACAAGGTCGTTGAAATGCAGCAACAGCATCTCCCCAACATAACACCAATCCATATCATTTGACTACTCAATAACGTAACCAATCAATAAAAGATAAAAGCGAAGAAACTTAGCCAGGTCGTCCTCTGGTGACCCCCAATTTGAATTGTGAGTGTGTCGTCAGCGAATCGGTGAAGGTCAATGTAACCACGACAACAAACCTGAGAGTATCAGTTGCGCCAAATGCCAAGCTAAAAGGGCCAAGGGAGATCAGGCCAAGAACGGTAATGGATCGACTATCGGTGAAATAATCAGCGTAGACCGTGATGGTTAAGACCAAGTGACGCTGGCATTGATTGGGTTCAGTCAGTGGTTGGGCAGGATGAGGTAGGTAGGACTGCAGGGAATTAATAAAAGTTGACAGGATCGCTGTCTCACGAAAGCAATGAGCGAAAAAGAAGCCAAGGTTGCGCTTCAATGCTTCTTTCACAAGTACTTGGACAGTTGTATCGGTCACCAAATAGACGATGGTCACGACTCCGTGAAGAAGTGATTCAGAGCCTTCACTTACATATAAAATAATCCACCATGCCTCATCTGGGCACCTCATGTCCCCAATTCTTCTACAAAGTGTCATGTTGGATTAGACACAAGCTTAAATAATATTATCACCAATAAGGAACTTGTTCAAAAATAGCACAGCAATTGACCAGCACAATAGCCCTAGCCAAGCCGACTTTCCTAATCAATCATGCCTCGAAACCACAGACTACTACCACAATATGACCCGATCACAAACACTGGAGATGTTGCCAAGATCGAGGAGACAAAATCTGTTATCTAGTTACTTCGATGGACAGCAAGAGCTGTGTATGGTGTAAGGCAAAGCGTGGCAAAGGGGACGATGCATTGAATGATAAATTTGGGCAAATCGGGGAGCTTGTTCAAGTAAACAAGGATGGAACGGAACACTGGCATTACTACTAGTGATGTATATAGCAAGATAATTGAATAGATGAGTTAAAAGAAGCCTGTATACTAAACACCACGCACCACTGATGCATTTTGACTCAGGCTTGGCCACAACCCCAAATATAATCGGGGGTGGGTGAATCGTGACAGATCGGTGCACGACAGTGAGCAAGTAACTCTTCAATTAACCGAAACATCTAAATACGCCATCTCACTTCCAAACCTTTTGTCCATTACTAGAACCCCGCTGTCAGGTTCATGGTAGCACATACTATCAGCCCCTGATGGCGTCGATGAGAGTCATCTTGGGATGAACATATGTTCCGTCTACCATCTCTTCTTCTGCACCATACCAGCGTACTAAAGTCATCGAGTCAGCAAAGAAGGTGTCATTCTTCAGGAAGAGGAAGGTTTTACTTGTTATTGAGATATTTCCACCACCGGAGTTGATTGGCAGCCAGCTGTTATGCCGTTAGTAGCTACTCGTTTTGTCCATGTACCGAAAAGACAATCACTTACTTGTTGGTCCAGTTTGACGGAGGGGTGATCTTGGAGTCCTGAAGTAAAACCTGGAAATATCCCTCACTACGTTCTTCAACAAGAGTTTCGTCAGGGAATGTCAGGTTACTTCTATCGCCAACCATGTACTTGTCCTGCTCATTAGGAATGAGATCTTGGTCAGGCCCATAAGCAGTTAGACTCCAAAAGCCACCTTCTCTAATCTTAGGAGGCGCGGTAAATGTCCAAAGAACAGACTGTCCTTCCTCAACAGGGATAGTTTCGCCAAATGACCCAAACGAAGGGTACGCGCACTCAGATTGCGTTAGGGCAAGGTAAGCAGTAAGGCCGATCTGGTACCGCATGGCGTAGTTGGAATCATATCGGCCGATGTATTCCTCAGAGATAAGAGACCAGCCATTACCAACATCCAGTCTCACATCTGGCTTCGCAGTGAACGCCTTCGCTGTCTTGTTGGCAGTCTCCACTGCCTTGGTCAAATCTGTACCCGCTGGTTGGACAAATTTCCCATCCTTGAACCCGGCTTTCTTCAGATCTTTGGAGACGCTTTTACGGTCAGAGGTAATGTAAGGGGGAAGGTATGGAGTGAGAGCAGCGGCAGTATTCATAACTGCTTGATACAACGTCTGATTCTGGTCTGTATACTCGGGTTCAGCGAACATGGTGAGATCAAGGGCTGGAGCGACTGGTTTGCCGGATCTGGAAATCGGACGCACGCGGAAACCTTTTTGGAGTTTCGAGACGATAGCGACATCTTCATCTGTGCGATCGGTGACGATTCTGGAGCTCACCAGTCCATACGGCATGGGGAAGTTGACGATGCCGACATAGCCTTCCGGTACACCGTCGGTTTGGAGACCATAGTTCTTCGAGTTATACCTGACAAGATAGTCGCCGGGTTCACTGGCGTCGAGATTACCAAGGTTGACCAGATTATCGCCATACCTGCAAAATAAGTGGTAAGACTTTTGGCCTGACAAAAGCATTTTCTAACTTACGGAGTGTAAAAGGGAAAGACCCAGTATCGACCTTCGGGCATTTTGGGAATAGTAACCCGAAGATCGTTGGATGACAAGTCCATGAATAGAATAGAGTACATGGTATCGGCATTGGGACGCACAACACCAACAGCACCAGGCTCATTCGGCTCTGGAGAGGCGATGTTGATGTTCGGCTTCAGATCAATTCCTTTAGCAAGCAATGGCCTGGCAACATCACCGAACGCGTAGAGAGGAAATCCATACTGCCAGGTGTTAGTCAAAGGATAGAAGTTAGAAGAAGGGTTGGTGCTGACCATGTACGCGAATGAGAGTGCTTGTTGTGCGCCATTAGCTGAACATGGTGATGCCGAGGAAAGGGTGAAGACGGTGCAGATCACTACACGTGACGAGATTCTCATTTTGGATGACTTTGGTGTGTTTATTGTGAATGAATGGTAGAGGGTTGTATGATGATGTAAATACAACAAAGCAGAGGTTGGTTGGTTTTATAGGTATTTCATCACCCAGCCAGATCTGCCCCGAAACACCTCGGCAGCCAGACGAAATCTATCATCCTCCAGAGATGTCATTTAGGAGTTAGCAAATCAATTGTCGAGTTGACATCACAGCCTCAGCTTCAGTTCATTAAACCCTAGCGTTGTGAGGTGAAGGATCCAGCAAATCCCTGTTATGTTGTTTAAGAGTGGGGTCTTTGCTGACGAGTCAGCCCTATTGTGTCGTTTAGATAAGCGTCTCGATAAGCAACGCCTTCGTCCTTGGCGATCGTGGCCTAAATTAGAGGTTCATAGAAGAACTTGTAAGCTGTTGTATTTATTGTGGGATCCGACTATCCATCTGGTGAACTTGTTCTAATCCCTGCCAACTAGCCAGTTTGACCGTGGCATCCAAAAGCAAAGGCTTCCAGTTCTTTATACGCCTTGCCAATATCGTCATTAATGATGAAGATATCATAAACTCCGGAAGTCTCGGCATACTGGAGCTCAAGCCTGGTTCGGTCCAGCCGCTTCTGTATGCTTGCTTCGGTCTCCGTTCCTCGGCCACGAAGTCGGTCCTCAAGCGTCTTGAAACTCGGAGGTTTTATAAACACACAGCATACATCGAAGCTTCCAAACTCGACGATTGCCCTGACTTCCTCGACATCTATGTCAAGTAAAGGAGTAGACCCTTCCTGTTTTTGACGGGCAACGGTATCCTTGCTTGTACCGTAGTGATTGCCGCTGAAGAACGTGTGTTCAATGAAACGGTCCTTTGCAATCATTTCCGAGAAGACGGCAGGAGACACAAAGTGGTACGCAATTCCTCCCTTCTCCCCCGGGCGTGGCTTGCGTGTTGTATGAGAAACAGTCGTTGAGAACTGGCCCGGGTTAGAATCGATGAGCATTTGCATCAGTGTGCCTTTGCCGACACCAGAAGGACCCGAGATAATGATAGGTCGGGGATCGGGAGCGGAAGCAGCTGAAGAGATGTTAGGACTACCAACAAGAAGAAGTTGGGAGCAGTTGTACCTACTTCGAGCCTGGGAAGAGTTCTTATCTGTCAACATGATGTCAGGATTGGAGTCGCAAATATTGTGATAGTTGAAGTTGTCTGGATGGTAAAAGTGAGATGAGCCTGTGTGAGTCGGTGTCAAGGACCCTTGTTTTATGTTCTCTCCATAGCTGTAGTGCATACAGCAGCTGTGTGAGTCACATATGTGTTCATCTTGGTTAGAGTTCTGTTGCCGGGTGCGACCCAATTGAAGTGACCAATTGAGAGCTTTGACCTGCCGAGGAGGTCAAACTAATTGTTGAAAATATCAAGAAAAATGGAAGACTTGGGCATCTGTTGAAAGTCTATAAAGTAAATGTGTTCCCCATGAGACTTCGTGCTGTGTTTGAACCTTATAACAATATCCCGCTGGGGATAGACCAAGGTTACACCTTGAGAAGCACTATTTTATCTACACTGAATCGTATGAGACTTTGTACCTTGGGCCGGGAAACCCTAATGGTATTGGTTTCCCTCGCCAAGGAGTTAATTTTTGCTGGCCGAGTAGTTTTCGAGACTCTAAATCGGGCACCAACCCGTAGGGGATTCTGGCAAACCCGCATACACTCGAGTGCTTCACTGTTTCTTCATGTGATGATAATTGATGTCTTCAACTTCATGCCAAGCTTTCTTACAGGAGAATGGCGAACTCCTGCTGATGAGCACCGTCTTCCGACCGAACAATGCCTGCGTTGGCCCAGAAGTCTCCGAAAGGCCAACGATTTTGGATTAGCGAAACATGAGTGTCGGGTAGAGGAGATGGAAACATGTGTTCATTAGACCAATAAAACATTGTCGGTCACTCCTGATCCGAAGTTTCCACGAAGAGTTCCAAGAGAAAGGTTTTGTCCAAGTATAGAAAGAATTACTCAAGACCTTGCGAGTTGCTACTGCAGCTGAGTACCTAGACCAATAAAAGATTAATTCTACTCCCAATGGCCTCATCAAGTCAACATAAAAAGTCCCATACCCCGTATAGTTCTTCGTTAGCATGCAGAAAGATCTCTTGACTCTCCAGAAAGGTAACAGAAGAAATCCTTTCAGCCTGAAATGCAATGCCGGAATGCCGTAGTTGGACTGTCACACTGTATATCACGGGCCGTCCTCCCGACTTTGG
Source organism: Fusarium nelsonii (assembly GCA_014898925.1). Lineage (NCBI taxonomy): Eukaryota > Fungi > Ascomycota > Sordariomycetes > Hypocreales > Nectriaceae > Fusarium > Fusarium nelsonii. The sequence goes on from JAAVUC010000374.1 coordinate 166,625, forward strand.
TCTTGGGCCTCGTATGGCCACCACTCTCTCAAATTGGGTATGCTAGCTTCGATTGGTAGGTGGAAAATTCGTTCGACACTTCCGTTACCTAAAACTGTTCAAAGTCGATATGTTCCGAAAATATTTAAGTTTTGAGCATCGCGAGCAGCTGCCGAATTCCAATACCCCTGCGTTTGTTCCTGTTTCGGCACGGAGCTTTAATATCCGAAGCTGCGGATGACCTCAAATCTGTACCGAACGATCATTTTCTACTGAGACAATTCTTATAAAAGGGAGTAATAATATGGCAATAATATAGCACCTCTTCTAGTGCATGGCCATTCTTGAAACATCAGCATCATGAAGCTGCTTTCTTTTCTTTTTGCTTCGGCAAACGTCGTTCAAGCCGCCTTGAAATGGCAGAACGTTCGTATGGGCGGTGGCGGCGGCTTCGTGCCCGGTATCGAATTTCATCCTAATGCTAAGGGTGTCGCGTATGCTCGAACAGATATTGGCGGACTCTATCGCCTCAATCCAGACGACTCTTGGACGCCTGTAACCGATAATACAGCTACTGACTCAACATGGTATGTCTTTTGACATCCTGCAGTAATAATGGTACAGCACTGACATCGATAGGAACCGCTGGGGCATTGATGCCATGGCACTTGATCCTAACAACCCTAACAAGGTTTACACAGCAGTGGGCATGTACACTAGTAATTGGTAGGTCATCGATACTATCCAACAAATCATATTCTCATGCTGTTCACAGGGATCCCAACAACGGAGCCATCGGTATCAGCAACGACAAAGGTGCCACATGGTCTTTTACGCAACTCCCCTTCAAGGTCGGAGGCAACATGCCAGGTCGCGGTATGGGCGAACGGCTCGCTGTTGATCCTAAAAACTCAAAGATCATCTACTTCGGTGCACGAAGTGGCAATGGCCTTTGGAAGAGTACCGATGGCGGCAAGAGTTTCTCCAAGGTCACTTCCTTCACCAATGTAGGCACCTACATCCCTGACCCCAGTGATGGATCTGGATACAACAGCGACATCCAAGGTCTGGCTTTTGTCACTTTCGACTCGACCTCTTCCTTGGTAAACGGTGCTACGTCGAGAATTTTTGTTGGTGTGGCGGACAAAAAGACTGCTTCTGTCTACGTTACCACAGATGCGGGTAAGACGTGGAAGCCAGTCGCCGATCAACCTAAGGAGTACCTTCCTCATAAATGCCAATTCCAAGCGAAGGAAAAGGCATTGTATCTCTCCTATAGCGATGGCTCTGGACCTTACGATGGAACTTCAGGTGCAGTTTACCGTTACGATATTGCTGCCAGCACCTGGAAAGACATCACACCACCAGGAAACATTTACCATGGATTTGGTGGTCTGGCACTTGACAAGAAGAAGCCAGGCACTCTTTTAGTTGCTGCTTTGAACTCTTGGTACCCCGATGTCCAGTTCTTCCGATCTACAGACTCGGGCAAAACATGGTCAACGATTTGGAACTACAACGCTCAGGGCAACCTCGATTATCATTACAGCATTTCCACCCCTAAAGCCCCTTGGATCTACAAGGACTTTATCTCTGTCGATACTAAGCGTCTGGGATGGATGGTTGAAGCTCTGGCGATCGATCCTTTTGACAGCAACCACTGGCTGTATGGAACTGGTCTGACCGTCTATGGAGGACACGATCTTACCAAGTGGGATACTGATCATAACATCACCGTTGAGTCATTGGCGGATGGAATCGAGGAGTTCGCTGTGCTTGATGTCAAGTCTGCTCCCGGTGGTAGTGAGCTCCTTGCTGGTGTTGGCGACGATAGCGGCTTTACCTTTGCCGATAAAAGCGCGCTCAACAAATCGCCTCAGTCTGCTTGGGATAACCCCATGTTTACTACATCAGTAAGCGTTGACTATGCTGGAAATAAGGTTGGAAATGTCGTTCGAGCAGGCAACACAGAGGGTGATAAACCTCAACTTGCCTTGTCCACTGACGGGGGCAAATCTTGGAAGGCTCACAGCGGTGCCGCTTCACAGACTGGCGGTTCTGTTGCGTACTCTGCCGATGGAGATGTTGTTCTATGGTCCACCGAGAAGAAGGGTGTCGTGAGATCTGAGAAGGACTCTTCCTTCTCTGCCGTATCCAGTCTGCCGTCAGGTTCGATCATCGCTAGTGATAAGCGCGACAACGACTACTTCTACGGCGCCTCGGGATCGACCTTCTACCTCTCCAACAACACGGCATCCACCTTTTCCAAAGGAGGATCATTAGACTCAGCCAAGTCAATCCGCGACATCGTAGCACACCCAGCAAAAGCAGGTGAAGTCTGGGTTTCCACTGATGTTGGTATCTTTCGCAGTACTGACTTTGGCGACTCTTTCACCAAGATTGAGTCGTCGTTGAGTAAAACAGAGCAGATTGCTCTAGGCCGTGGCTCAGGAAGCAAGTGGAATGTATATGCCTTCGGTACAGGATCTGCAGGACGAAAGTTGTACGGTAGCTCCGACATGGGTAAGACGTGGACTGATCTTCAAGGTTCCATGGGCTTTGGAGCTGTTGATGGGGCTAGGTTGGCGGGAAGTGGAAACGAAGCTGGTCTAGTGTATGTCGGGACGAACGGTCGTGGTGTTTTCTGGGGACAAGGGGCCATCTAGCCAGTGATGCCATTCCTCGGTAGGTGCTTTTGTGGAAGCTCGGATAACCAAGATAATGAAATAACATGTACATGGCATATCTGATAGTACCTGCCACCACATTTTCAAGAATGATCAGCATATTGTGAAGTCGAGTAATTGCCAGGTGTGAGGCTGCCAACTCTTCAGCGACTGAGCAGTTAAGCATGACATCGACCGGCGTTTAAATTGTTCTATGTCGGCCGTAGCTGCGCCAAACGTTAGACGACGTTCAAAAAGTCAATAAAACGTGGCGTCTGGCGGTCAGCTTATTGCTCAGCTATTCCATTAACTCTTACTGTCGTTCAACCTTACATTACACGAAGCGCTAACTCGACTAGACGATAGCTTGATAATTTAACAAATGATTCTCTCAAATTCCTCCCATTTTTCAAGCTCTAGAACCACGCTTGACGTCACAGAAGCAGCCTCGGCATATCAATACGATCCCCTCATCTGACACCTCACGTCAATTCAACCACCTGATGACCATCTGCACGATATACGAGAGTTCGAGAGCATGACAATACGAACTGGATAAGAACTCAATCACAGTTTTGAACCAATCAAAAAGGCCGCATTCCCTACTCCAGAAGTCAATTACGACCATTTCAAGCCCAGCTGATCCGGTAGTTCGAACTTTAGGTAGCGGTCCGAACCGCCAGCTACCCCACATCACATCATGAACAGCCAGAACACCCAAGTAACACGAGGCGTTATCGTTTGACTGCGGGGTGATTGTTGCTGACGGTTGTCTGTCAACACGAGGTTATTCTCTGATTTCGGATGGGTCGGCTTCGTTGGAATGTAATGTACACCGGGTGGTCAAGAGATAAATAGTGAGAGATGCGCCAATATTCGGAATGTATGCACCAGTTTTAAGCAGTCTCAATACAACCAAACTAAGTCAACATGCAGCTGACCAATCTTTTCTGTCTCGCCAGCGTCCTGACCTCCGTGTCAGCCATCACTGGTAACTGCCCTCCAATACTACCCAGTCCCAACAAGTTTCCTAACACTTGACCAGTATCCTACGACCCAGGTTATGGAGAATCTGGTCGCGCCATGACAGCCGTCGCCTGCTCTGACGGAACAAACGGCCTTATCACACGCTACAAGTGGAATACACAGGGCCAGATCCCCAAGTTTCCCTACATCGGTGGCGCGCAGGCCGTTGCCGGATGGAACTCGAAGAACTGCGGTACCTGCTGGAAGCTTACCTACAAGGGCAAGAGCATCAATATCTTGGCTATTGATCATACCGATGCCGGATTCAACATTTCACCCACGGCGATGAATGCTCTGACTAATGGCCAGGCTGTCAAGCTTGGTAGGATTGATGCGACTGCTACTCAGGTTCCTGTTAGCAACTGCGGTTTGAAGAAGTAGGTTCTTGGTCGGGATTGAATGCGGCCATTGACCGTCGTCATCAACTTGATGCTGGACATAATGGGTCGAGATACGGATGTTTATGACACGTGAATAGTATTTGGTATGCTTTAATTCAACACTCTTCGAGTTTACCTGGAGTTTCGATGAATACGGTGATATACGATTCAACAATTTGATCAGAATAAGTTCATGCCCATCCATATTGCTTTTTTCATCAACATGGGTGACTTTATGTTCAGTTCTGGTCCAGTAATGAACGGGTAGAGAGCATGACGTATCAAAAGATAGAAAAGCAAGAGGCGTTGCCATTTAGAAGCTGACACATTTCATGCAAAATTCAATATTCGACGCATGAAACCCCACAACACTTTTTCTTTCAAGTTTCTTTTGATTCTTTTGCCTTGTATTCTTTATTTCCGTGGCGGTGTCAGCCGCCAAGTCTTCGCGTTCGAAACATGACGCGCTGAGGATATATGTATTGGTTATATAGGTTCTTCGCGTGTTTCATGTTCCAAGCACTACAGCCAGACACGTCAGTAGCGGAACAAGGAACGATGACCACGTCACTAGATGGAATGCCGGTAGAGGAAGTTTCGGGATCAATGAAGGGTATGGTTTAACAATGGTCAAGTCTCGATTGTAATAATTGCTTTTGGTACTTCAGATCTGCTGTCCTCTTCCGCCATATGGAGGATTGTTAGACTGAACAAGAATCGAAAGACATACAGTAAAACTGTGACGCATAAACAACGCCCGTAGTATTCGAGGGAACAATCTTTTAGCGTGATACTTCATGACGATTGAGTTTTCAACCGCATCAAGGCAGTGGTTTCCCTCGGAAGCTTTCAAAGCCGTCTCTGAGGAAATGCAATTGATAACTCTCACATAATACGGACGTTGCAAGTTCTTGCCAAAAATTGTTACAGAGTAGCATCATTACTAAGATGCAAGCCACAGCAATACTATCGTTACTGAGAATGGCTGCAGAAGTGCTGACAGGATTGATAGACTAAGCCGCATAGCGAGTTATATACCTGTGCTGCCTCTCCAGTGTTCTGATGAGTTGTTCGGATACTTCGGGCGATCGTTTTCAACTTTGCAACACTGGAATAACTGCAGGAGCTGGAAGGATGAGATAGGATTCTTCCATGACGTTGTATTTCCAGGCTAACAGCTAGGCGCAGTTGACCTCTCACGCTCACTGTGAGCAGTTAGTCGTCATCCTGCTTAGGTATTATAGGGTCCGAGCCATGTCTTAACATCACACAACTATAGTCTGACTGAAAGAAACTAGCTGCTTGACTGAACATTCATTTTCAGTGACTAAAATATTAATGAAATTTATCACCGGCAACATCATCCGAGCTCTGTTTTCATTACAACGAAGAGTTCAAGCACCTGCCAACATCGGTCGAAGCTCATTAAACGTGCAGCAAGTCATTCGGCCTTATACCCATCGCATCGTATGCAGGGGCAGTAAGCCACATGTAAAAGTCACACGGCCCCAGCACTGCAAAACAACTGGCCCACTTTCATCAAGGATCATCGCCCAAAATAGCCCCTTCGCTTGTGCAGGCGATACTTATCCTTACACCAAAGACACTGCAAGCGATTTAGTACCGAACCCCCAAACTTGGATTTAGACCCATAAACAATACTCTCCGACGTTGCACTAGCTAATCAACTTAACCTTACCTTGCCGCCCAGTAGTACACGGTAGACTGACCTGAGATGACCCTTGTTGCACTTCTTTTTTGTTCTTTCTTTTTCACTTCTGACCACTACGCGCGCTGCCCTGAGCTGCGCATAGAGGCCAATCTGACGTCTAGCGGTGCCCCCTTCATGGTCTAATATTGCCCTGTCATGCGTTGGCATAACTCACATCCATCGGGGAGTGTCGGTTTGATGCCGATTGATGCCAGTCGAACTGTTATACATATAGACTCATATAGACTGATAATTTGTATATAAAGGAAGAAGAGTCCTTGTTTCGTTTCGTAGCTTTCTGTTATCAGTCTTGCTCTGTATCAATATCATAGACTCTTTAATTCCTTTATATAATCAACATAATGCATTCCTTCACAACATTCCGTGTGCTGGGCATAACGCTCTTAGTAACACTTGCAAGTGCACAAGCTGCTGCACCTGCGGGATGGCCAAAGTTCTGGTTCAAAGGACAAATCACCAACAAGGAGACATTTAAATACAACCCCACAAACGAGTTTATCTTTCCAAGTATATTCCATGCTGGACGATATCTAGACAACCCTCTTGCAGAGTGGTATCTCTATTATGCACCACACGACAACCCAGGCGGTATTTCTTTTGTATATTCAGACAGTCTCGAGGGTCCCTGGACAGAATACGCCAACAACCCAGTTATCAAGAACAAGTGGGACTCTCATTATTCTGTCCCTCACGTATCCAGTCCAGACGCTGCATGGAACGAAGAAGCAGGTCGTATGTTCCTTTACTTCCATGGCGATAACACGCGAACACGATGGGCAGAAACAACCAACGGCATCGACTTTGAGTATGGTGGTGTAGCAGTCACCAACGATATGGCCAGCTCCGACACCACAGAGACCAGCTACGCACGTGTGTTTCCGCATCCCAATGGAGCATCAAAGTACAAGTACGCTATGTTCTACATGGCCAACGAGCGCGACAACAAGCGCAAGATCCGACTTGCGGAATCTGTCGACGGTCGCAAATGGGTTGTCGCCCCAGACTACGTTGTCAAAGGCGGCGGCATAGAGGGCGGGGATGTCTCTGGTGCAAATTACTGGGTATGGAGAGGGCAGGGATATGTCATTTACCATGGTTCTTCTGGTAAGATGTATGCCCGCACTATCGATGCGTCTCTACGAGATGTGGGATCAGAGCCGATTTTGTTCTATCAGTCTCGTGGAAAGGGAGAGGATGCCGGACGTGTTGCGGCTCCTGACGTTGCTACATCTGGAGAAAACACATATTTGTTTTATGAGTCTGGGGATCGACTGGGCGGAACGATTGCTTGGGCAAAGATGCAGAAGCAGACACAACGTTCTGTTTACCCTTGGAGAGCGTAGCAGTAGTTGACTTTGATATGTAGTGTTTCAGCTGTAATATTGTGTATAATTTCTAAAGTGCTTGCCAATCACTGCTGTTTTCGTACTCGAGCATCCAATAGTGAATGGACACCATTCCGAGTTGTGGCCGTCAATATTTCAGCTGTTGAAATTAGGTATCTTACCCTATGGCTCTTGACTGATGATGTTTTTAGGAGCTTGGACGTAAAAATCAGACAGCTCAGAGGAAAGAAAGCTCTTTGCATAACCCCTGAAAATTAGTGGCCCACCTCCCAAGCTCCCTACACTGTCTGGTAGCTCACGCCATCGCCAAGGTGGGCATTTGACGAGACGCGACAATCCACAATGGAAACCTCATTTCAGCTGCTTCAGCTAGTCTGAAACCCCAGATATTGACCAACTTGCGTCATTATTCCTCTGTTTCCTGAGATTTCATGGTCATGACATGATGACTCCCCTCTTCTCTCCATGATACACGTTACTGCGTTGGGCCGCAATAACCAGCTGGCGAGCATTGATTGGCGGCCTCCCCTCGCTAGAGCACATCTCACCAATCAGAGTAGCCCCCTCGATAAGTGTATCCATCTCCAGTTACCGCCTTTTTGGCTTGGTACAGTCTCGAGTTGGTACCCACGCAAGACGCTTGTTCTCTCTAAACCCATCTCATCGTCTCTCACTCTCTAGCTCAACTATCTGTCTCTCGCTTTATCCAAAACGAAACATGGGCATCGAGGAGTTCTTCACCAAAGCAGTCCGCGACAGAAAATTTCAACAAGCAGCCCTCGAGGTCGCCAGCAGCTGCGCCTCGGCGACGCCCGTCATCAAAATTGTCCAGGCCGCAAACAAGATCTCCAAGGTGGGAGAAGTCGTCCAGCATGCCAACGATTTCCTGTCGGGCGCGTCCCAGACCGTCAAGGGCGCCCAGACGATTCTTCCCCAAATGCACATAATGGGCCAGTCCCTAGTCGACAGCGCGAGGCTTTTTCAACAATTTTCCATGGTCGCCACCACGTTGAGCGCGGGGGCAAATATTATCCAGACGTATCAGGGTATTCAAGCGCTGAATCTCATCGCTGCGAAGCTGGGTGATATCTCGGATAGTCTGCAGGCTCAGGCAGCACTTACGGCGCAGCGAGATTTCCCCCAGTATGTTTTCGACATGGTTCGAGAGCGACTCAGTCAATCCAGCGTCGATACGGAACGAGACCATTGGTTCTTTCTTTACCATCCCGACACCGATTGGTATCCCAAATTCTTCCATCTCGTCGAGGAGAAGCCGCTAAGCCCGAGATTCTGCGGCTACACCAACCAGCTCGACACAGTTTTCATGTTCATGCTCGCCGCTCGAGAGCGCATCACGAAACGAGAAATAGTCAAGGCGCGAAGGAGGCAGCATTGCCGACCTGTGCAGCTGCACCTCATCATCCCTGCCTACCAAACCATCCTGATCCCCGAACGCATCAAGATTCCCGAAGAGATTGGCGATTTCGTTATTGAAGGTCGCATCAATAGCAACAGACCCTTTGTATGGCTCAACCTTCCCGACGAACAACAGCACTACACCTTCGATGTCGGCATGTGGAGCCCCCCGGAGTCTGGTCTATGGGAGAAGGCCTTGGAATGGATGGGCATGTCCGGAAAGCTCAAGATATCCGATACGCCACGGGTGCTTGGCGTTGGCGAGAAACTGGAGCTGATTGAGGATGAAAAGCGCGAAATGACGATCCAAGAGATCCAAGACGATGGGTCGACACAGATTATCAAAAGGGCCGCTACCGAATCAACCGTCGATCTTGTGGCTGTCAACAAGCACCAGTCGATGCCACTGCATGAAGGCCGCAAACGACGCTGGCGCCGACGAGAACACAGCCGTTAAATTGAGTTACGAACAAGGGAAGGGAATCTTTGGGCATTTTTTGCATATCGAATATGGCGTTTTGGGAGGCATTTAGTCAGACAACACACAATATCAATTATGAGGAAACATATACAACTTGCTAGGGACCAGACACACTAGATTGTTTAAGGATAGAGCTCGGAAAGGAATAGCGAGCAACGAACGAATCAATAAGAAAACTGTTGGATATCAGTAACTCGAGGTTTAGTGAAGCCATCTGAGCTTGACTTCGAGCCAAGTCTTCATTTTCTCCCGAAAGGTCTTCTGCTTGGGTGGAAGTGGTTCGGTCGATAGAGCAAATCCTTCGAGTTCCCTGAATGCAGTGGCCAGGTTGTCATTGACGATGACCAAATAGTAAACTCCAGGTTTATCAGCGTACTCAAGTTCTAGCGCTGCTTGAGCAAGTTGTCGCTTGATGCTCACTTCATCTTCTGTCCCACGATCTCTAAGACGAGTCTTCAACGCGTCTAGACTTGGAGGGTTTGATGAAGACATACCTCGCACTCATCTTCTTGAACTTCTTCATGGCCTTTACACCCTCCATATCGACATCCAACACTGGTACCACCTCGCTCTCCGTCGCATCCCCAATCGCATGAAACGAAGTACCGTAGTGGTGGCCATCATAAACAATGCACTCTATAAAAATGCCTTGTGCGTAGAGACATTGGAATTCAGACTCGGTAGTGAAGTGATAACGAACGTCTTGAACCTCGCCGGGGCGCGGGCGACGCGTTGTGTGGGATACGACTGTATTGAACGTCTTAGGATGTGACTCGTGGAGCTTGGTGATGAGTGTTCCCTTTCCGACACCCGAAGGGCCGGAGATGACGATAGGTTGGGTTGCACGATAGGGGACTTGACGCATCTTTGAATGAATGTGTATACAGTAGAAGAGATGTTCGTAGGGTCGAGTGATTGTATTTATGTTCTCACACAGAACTCCAACGACGTGATGCATGTGGCCATAAATAGACGATGCTAGCAAGAAGGTTTAGCCCGACGCATACCTGGCTTTTAATCAGTTGGAAAGACGGGGGATCGCGTACAGGTGCGACCCGACCAGATATTTCCTTTCGACAATCACAGATGCGTGGCATCCTCTGACTATAGGTACCTAGCATAAAGTCATGCTTTTTGCTTTTGAGAGATCGCATGATGTTTCACCATTCAGTTGGCCTGTCAGAAGCGAGAATGATTAGATGAAGCTGCGAATTACCATGTCAGTTTAATTATCAATAAGCCATTCCATTTTCCGAAGATAATTGCTGCCGTTTCTACCCGTTCTTTGCCCTCTCACCGTGAATGGCTGTTAGTGATTACGCGAGCACTCTATTGTGTGTATGGCACAGCGTAAGGTAGTAGATCCAAAAAGAGCAAAACGAATTATCTCGTAACCTCCCCAGAGCTGATATGAGCAGGCTCTTATTATCACGGCGTCCATCTGTGCACATCCATCCCTGTTGAGGCCCATCAGATGCCGAGTCCAGAAAACACTCGGATGCCTATCCTCTCCAAATCGTGTCCAACCGCCCAAGGCTTCCCTTCATGTCCATAGCCCAAATACCGACCTTCAGAATCCTCCAAACATGATTCTTTGTCAGGCTGCAGCAGCTGGCTTGGGATGTTTAGCTGTGGTGATGGTCAATATCCATGGTATTCAGATTTGGACTTGACCAGTTCAAGCAGCCTTGGAGCGTTGGGCATTTGTTGATCAGATACAAGGCCAAGACATGCAGTTATTTGCATTCTCGAACCCAAGAATTCCAAAAAGAAGAGTGGGCAGTGGGTGACTGTTTTAGGATTTTAGGTTCGGAATTGAAGAAGGTTTATAGGATCTAGGACGGATACCACTGCACCACTCTTCATTAATGGTATATGGTATTTTAGTATATAAGGGTTGACTGTAAGTAGGCAAAATACGGCTTCAGGCCTCCATGCCAGCTGGGGATCTCCCAGGCGGAAAAGACATGTCAACCAAGCAGGTATCTAAGCCACCCAAGCTCCAAGACGGATAGTAACTAACACTAGGTCAATAGCACTTCGGTAAGCTGGCCATATTACCAGCGATAATATCATAATCCCTCCATGAGCCCTAGCAGCCATTGACTGTCATGTTGTCGAACTCAAGGGTATGAAGCTTTCGTGGCCACTCTAGGAAACCTGCGATGTTATCCGGTTTGGCTCGCAAGATTCAGAGACTTAGCTTCGTTTTATACGTTTTTATTATCCTCTAGATCGAGGTCAGTAAAGCCTTTCACTTACATGGAGGTGGCACTTCACGAATAACCCACCGAATTCAGGTAGACTGATGGAGACAGACGATGGTGATTCTTTCTAGTAGCTGCGACAGCTTCACCGAAGGCCTCAATCTCGGTCTGTTGGTCTGGTCTCGTTGTTCCGAGAGTAAGGAATGAGCGTGTAAGCTGGAACCTGGGGCTGATGGCTCGAGGCAAGTGGAAAACCAATGTGCGCTGCAACTACCCAATTCAAACTTGATGCTCAACGCATGGTGTTGTACCTTGACTCAACAATCTATATAGTTACATTTTGGATGAAATCTTACACATACGACCATACCTACCAGAAAATACGGGATCCCGTCCGCTCTCCCATAGTCAAGCTGGTAAGGGGCGGATTAGTAGTTGGGTCGGTGACGACCAGCGAATCCCCGCTGTTGTATGTTTTGCCTTTTTGCCATTTGCAGTACCTGTCTTTTTATTCATCCCAGGGAATTAACTGATAAGTAGCTAGCCGATTTATCAAGTGGCAATGATATAACAGGATCTTGTTGGCATAAGTGAACGTTCGCTACTTGGCTAGTTGAAGGGATGTGGAGATGAAATCTGTCGCTTTCTAATGGGTTTGCTGACCACTCTGATGAACGCTCCAACCAGGCCAACAAAGTACAGGGCGCAGCACCGGGCTAACTTTTGCTAAGATGATGTTTTCTGTGCGACTTCGCACTGGCTTGATTGGTGGCACTGCTGCCAAATGTTTTGCACGCTCATGATGTGTGGATGTCACGCTTCTTTATCGCTGTAGCTTGGATGCCCATTGAGAGACGGGGAGGAGTGTCACAGCGCTGAGCTCGTTCGCTAGGCCGTCTGAGCAAAGCCTCACAGGGCTGACAACAACAACAACCGTCCATGAATCCTCCGAAAGCACAACAGATCGCCTCTAGAAAGTCCCAGCGCGACCATTCTGGATTGTGATGCAGATCTGAATGTTCGATTTCTGGTCACGTAAAAAAAGCATGATGAAGTCATTGAAGAACAAATAGCCAGCGCCATCGCGTGTAAGACATCCAATCGTCTCAGCATTTCATTGGCGATCTACAGCACCGCTTGCACTGTAGCAGCGCTACCAACCGCCCTTGCACCAAAAAAGCAGAGAACCTGGTCATCTTCTAACAATTAACTCACTACAGGATTCACCCCAACAAAGGTCCAAAGCTGACTCCCTCAAAATAGTTTAGCTGACTGCCATCCTTCACAAGCGATTCTAGCGGATATAAAGCCCGTGGGTTTCATACCAGATCCTTCTGTAACGTGCCCCACGCATCTTCCCAGGCATTAGTGGAAGGCAAGAGCACTGCCTCTGGCAGGGATTTGGAGCTTTAAAGTCACCATCATATAACGCCGTTGTTCGAAGTCCAGGACATCTCATCTAATTCCGCAGAATGTCGTTTCTAAATAAGTTCAAAAAGGAATTTGAAGGGCTCAATCTGAGTGAGCGATTGGGCCAGCAGCCAGGTGGTAAGTGATCCATGGATCACACATATCTCTTTGACCGGCATAAGGCATCCATCAGGTCACGACAGGGGCAAGGGGCCAATTAAAATGACTGTGGCAGCAGGTACTTCCATCCACACCTAAAATAGTATATAATATAAGTACTAACAGTCAGCATTATTATAAATAGCTATATCACACACTTTACAGCTATACCTACTAACCCGACTTTATATATTTCCTAATATCGATTATAAAGAACCTCCCTTTTTCCCCTTTTTAGGGGGTTAAGGCTGCCCTTAGTAGAGACCTTTACAAGCTAGGTAAAGTAAAAAGCTATTTCTACCTCTATAAATATAATTAATATCTCTCTATAAGTGATTTTACCGTACTTAAAGATCTTTACTGTCTTTTTCCTTCCCTATATAGTATCTCTTCCTTATATAACTATTAGTGCCATACTTATTGAAAATGGCATTATAAATATACTCCTTCTAAGCTTAAAGCATACTATAGGGCTTCTAATAAGGCTACTAGGTCTTCTTCTATAAAATAAAGCTATTCATAAGTATAATATTAAGGAGGAAAGACTAAAGTAACGCCTACTAAAGACTACGCCAAAAATAATACTAATATAAGGTATAAGATCTTATCTAATCACCGCAATCTATATAATTTATTTTATTATTATACTAAGCGGCAATAGAAAGAATAGGGATTATCCTAGACTGATCTCTATTAAAGATCTCCTTAAGGCATTATGCCTTTGCCTTTATACCTCTTTTAGTAGGTAATTTCCTCTCTTTTAGTATACAGTTAAGAGGGATTATGCTATATATTATTAAAAGGAAAAACACTATAGAGTTATTTTTCTAAGCGATTTAAAGGACCTAAAGGGAAGGGAAAGCAATAAATTAATAAGGGAAATATAAGTAAAGTTATCCCTACCTATTTATCTTTTATCGGTATTAAATATACCTTATTATATAATATAGGCCTACTATTAGGAAGCTTCCCGGTCTTTTTTATTTACTTTATTGCGGTAGTAATGCTATAATTGGGGCGGGCTATACCTATGGCCCTATATCTAAACTGCCGAAATAGGCAGAAAAGCTACGGCAATAAGAAGAGGTTATCTATAAAGATATAATATATTAGAGTTAATAGCCTTTTTAGTAGGTAAACTATAATACTTTATATATTACTAAGAGGGATCTTAGTCTATAGCTTCCCCTTCTTACTATATGGCTTCAGTATCTCTAGCTTAACTATTATAGGCATAACTGGTAATACCTTTATATACTAAAGCTATTATAGAAAGTAGCCCTATTGCATAATAACCTAGATTTTAAAGCCTATTAATATAGGCTTTCCCTTAACGAATATTATCTCTTTTAATCTGCCTATAAACGGCACTATATACTTATCTACAGTCAGATTAGTCCCTAAAAGATAGAGCTCAATAGATACTCTTTATATATACTTAGACTATTCTTTAGCCGCTTAAAAGGTCTTTAGAAGATCCCTCTTATCGCTTATATTAAGATTAATATAATTAAAAATGCAAAAATACTATATAATTAGCTCGAACTTCCATAACGGCATAAACTTTATAAATAAATAAAGGGGGCGCTAATCTTTTAGGCTAGGGGCCTTCTAATAGTCCTTAAGGGATATTTCCTTATAAATTCCTAGGTAAATAAGGATACTAAGCTATATATAAGCCGTTATAATAGAGATACCTTCCTAATTATATAATTATAAGTAGTCAGAAAGGGGGGTATTCCAGCTATCTTTAATGCTATTATATGACGGTTAAGGTTTCAAACAGGTAAACTAGTCCGTATTGGTTTATGTTTGCAGAGGCGTAGGGCGTAAATACTAAGCAGAGCGAAGTATTACGTTTCTTAATAGTAAATAAAGCGGTTTAGGCGTATTTAGGTAAAAAGGCTTTATTAATAGCTGGTAAGCTAAGTTCTATTTAGTGCTAAATGAATGTATATATACTTATGATAGTTACTTAGTTATATCGGAATTACTAGGTAATTCTAATAGTCGCCAGTAACTCCTTATAGTCGCTAGTAATCGCTTTATCTTAGCGGTAATCCTACGCCGGTGCTTATTGGCTGGATTCTAGTAGCGTGTAGTGACTCTATCTAATTGGTGAAAAATGTGGGGTATATGTGATAAGGGAACTGGGATCGTAATACGATCTCTCCCCTCCTTAGGTCTTATCCTTAAGACCTTGCCTAGCTATCGCCATTAGTTCTTATTGCGCGTACGTCTAACTTAAACCTATAATCATCTATGTCGTGCTGACTATATCTTCTGCAGTTTCTTAACGTCATGCTGCTAGAGCTAAACTTATCGCTTCTAAAGGTTATAAAATTATGCCTTACTCTATTTATGTCGAGAATCATGTTTAGTATATGATAAAGGAAGGATGGAAGAACTATGCGGAATGCACTTATTGTGGTCGCACTTATAATAGTAAGGGCGTCACTTTATCTAAAGGTTAGTGTTTTTCTCATTTTCCTAATGGTTTTTTACTAATAGTATAGCAGAT
Source organism: Fusarium nelsonii (assembly GCA_014898925.1). Classification (NCBI taxonomy): domain Eukaryota; kingdom Fungi; phylum Ascomycota; class Sordariomycetes; order Hypocreales; family Nectriaceae; genus Fusarium; species Fusarium nelsonii. The sequence goes on from JAAVUC010000374.1 coordinate 181,948, forward strand.
CATTTAGTTTAAGCGAAAAATCGGATTAAGGCTAATAAAGAGGCTACCAAAAAGGAGCTTATTTAATTATAGCATTAATTAAATAAGCGTTTATCGAAATTAATACGTCTTTATTATTAAAAACGCCAGATTTAAAATAAGAGTTTAAAGTTATTAGATAAT